>CM055116.1:334491490-334736490 GCA_029206835.1 Rana muscosa | reverse complement strand
ATACATACATAGATACATACATACATACATACATACATACATACATAGATACATACATAGATAGATAGATACATAGATACATGGATAGATAGATAGATAGATAGATAGATAGATAGATAGATAGATAGATAGATAGATAGATAGAGATAGATAGATAGATGCATACATACATACATACATACATGGATAGATAGATACATACATACATAGATAAATAGATAGATAGATAGATAGATACATACATACATACATACATGGATAGATAGATACATACATGAAATCGGTGGCCTATACTGCATAGAGATTGTTTGAGGATATAAATGGGGAAAAAGATTTATACTTGAGTTTAGACTGACTGACATTACTAATTTTGTCTTGCAGACAAAATGAATGCTTTTTTAGATAAAGATTTCCTTGGGGAATTTATTGATCGGGTAAGGGAGCTGCCTGCTCTGTGGGAGACCAAAAACCCTATACATAGGAAAAGAGGGGTAAAATCAGCAGAGCTGGAGAGCCTGCTCCCATTTGTGCAGACCAGGATACCCACAGAAACCATCCAACAGGTGGATAGTAAAATTGGGATCTTGAGAGGCACATACAGGACTGAGTGCTTTAAGGTCCTGGCTTCTCAGAGGTCAGGAGCAGGAGCAGCAGATGTATATGTCCCGATTTTGTGGTACTACAGCAGGATGTCCTTTCTGGATGACCACATTGAGGCAAGGCCATCACTGTCCAGTCTTCCCCTCAGACATCCCTGCAGCCAACCTGAGCCTTCTCTGGAGCAAGAGGAGGCAGCCATCCTGGAAGAACCGGATTTGGACATCTGGAGCCAGGTATAGTATTTTCTAAACATTTATTGTGATAAAATTAATGCTGGAAAAAAGATGTTAATATGGAAAGTTTGAGGAAAAAGTGTTTTACATATCAATAGACAGTAGTGGCCCAAAAAGTTGGGGAGAAGAATGAAAACTGCTGGGGTCATAATGATAGTCTTTTAAATTTATTTACATTCAATTTGCAACAGTCATGAGCTGAAAATTGTGTGTGATTGATGAACCAAAAACTCAAACTATGTCCCTTTTTCATACACAGGATGACATCAACCAGGATGAGAGGCTGGAAAGTGTCAGGCAGGAGGAGGCAGGGCCCACTGTGAGCCAGGAGGAGGCAGGGCCCAGTGGCACACAGGAGGGCCAAGTAGCAGGACCAGATCGCAGGTGCCTCCCATCCACCTTACAAGAAGGACCAGGAGGGAGAGGAGCACCAGCCAGGCAGCAATGGCCCTGATAAGAGAGGCACATGCCACCCTCCAGGAGCCAACAACCACCGAAGAGGCCTATGCCGGCCTAGTTGGGGCAAAATTTAAATCAATGAGCATGGAACAATGCCTCCTATGTGAGCCCCTGCTGCTCAACTTACTAAACAATGGGGTGATGGGGAGATATACCCCCAATACGGCCATATGTGAGGTCGCCCAGCTTTCAGAACCTCAACCTCCTCCTCCTCCACCTCCTTCTTCTCCTCCACCCCCTTCTCCTCCACCTCCTCCTCCTCCTCCTGACACGAGTACAACTCCAGTGGCACAGCCTCCAGCCACACGCAGAAGGAAGGATGCAGAGAAGGCTGCAGGGAAGGCTGCCAAGAAGACCAGGAAGTGATGGCCTTGCTTCAATGTGGTCTGACAGAAGGCAACCTGTTGTAGTATCACAGACTTGGGACATGTATCTCATCTGCTGCTGTTCCTGACCTCTGGGAGGTTAGGACCAGATTGTGCTCACAACTGATGTGCTTCTCAAGGTCCCAATTTTATTGTCCCCACAGGGTTGATGTGTGCTCTGGGGTCCCAAGGATGCACAAATGGCAGCAGGTTCTCCAGCGCTGCCTTTATTTTTTGAAATTATATACCATAATAAATGGATTTTTTGTTTACAGTTAATACTTGACTATGTGTTTTTCTAAAACTAAACCAATTAGCTTTGGAGTAGGCAGATACATTTCTACAAAATAATAAAATAAAAGGGACAGATAACACAAAACAATCTCCTTAAAGGTCAAAAAATACAAGATAATAATATTAATTTGGTAAACTTGACACAACAAAATTAAAATTCTAATCATGGAGATCACTAGAAATTAAATAATCATTTAAAATGAAGATCCGTATTCAAAATTAAAAAAAGAAAAAAGAAAAGAAAAAAATAAATATTAAGGAGATCTTGCTCTATACAGTCAGGTCCATAAATATTGGGACATCAACACAATTCTAATATTTTTGGCTCTATAAACCACCACAATGGATTTGAAATGAAACAAACAAGATGTGCTTTAACTGCAGACTTTTAGCTTTAATTTGAGGGTATTTACATTCAAATCAGGGGACCTGTGTAGGAATTACAACAGTTTGTATATGTGCCTCCCACTTTTTAAGGGACCAAAAGTAATGGGAAAATTGGCTGCTCAGCTGTTCCATGGCCAGGTGTGTGTTATTCCCTCATTATCCCATTTACAAGGAGCAGATAAGAGGTCCAGAGTTCATTTCAAGTGTGCTATTTGCATTTGGAATCTGTTGCTGTCAACTCTCAATATGAGATCCAAAGAGCTGTCACCATAAGTGAAGCAAGCCATCATTAGGCTGAAAAAACAAAACAAACCCATCAGAGAGATAGCAAAAACATTAGGTGTGGCCAAATCAACTGTTTGGAACATCCTTAAAAAGAAAGAACGCACCGGTGAGCTCAGCAACACCAAAAGACCCGGAAGACCACGGAAAACAACTGTGGTGGATGACCAAAGAATTATTTCCCTGGTGAAGAAAACACCCTTCACAACAGTTGGCCAGATCAAGAACACTCTCCAGGAGGTAGGTGTATGTGTGTCAAAGTCAACAATCAAGAGAAGACTTCACCAGAGATAATACAGAGGGTTCACCATGTTGTGGAAAATATTATGAAGATGTATTTAATATGTATTGTCATAGTGTCACCCAGTGTTAGTACTTCCGCAACCCGCTCTAAAGAGCTGACTGGGGCAGTCTGAGGCTGGTTGAATCCCGTCTGGTAGTGGAAAACGTCTTGAGGTTGGAGTGTGATGTTTGCAGCGTGCGGATATGCTCGCCGACGAGGGGCCCTCTGTGCATTAGCACAGACAATCATTGAGGAGGGGATATGCTCGCTCTGCAACGACATCATTGGTTATAGGCAGATGCGCGCTCTTGTTTTGGCGGTGTGTTGATCAGCATTGGTCCGGATTCGTAGCGCGCGCCTGCGGATAGCCTCCCACAAGCAATAATAGTATAATCTGAATATGCATTATTCTATGGAATAGCGTAGAATAAGGATTCCTATCAGCGGTATTATGAGAGCTTGCGAGCGTTTTCAGAGTCAGGGAAACCGTCCATGTTTTTAAGCAATACGGCTTTGTTTGCTGGGAGCATACACGCTTTCCCTGCCCGGACACGCCCATAAGACTTTAGCCATCATGTTGTTGAATATGTTGTTGTATTGGTATTATATTGTATGTATTTAAATAACCCTGTTGGAAGGGATATCTTTAAATGGACATTTGCTGTGTAAAGAGGACATCATGTGATGACCACTCCCATGGAGGTCAGATGCTGTGTCCTCACTTCCTATGGAGGAGGTCACATTCTGTGATGACCACTCCCATGGAGGTCACATGCTTTGGAGTTTAATAAAAAGGCTTTTGAGGGCATTGGCATGGGAGTTGATGCTGGGAGGCTTTGATGATGAGACCAGTCTGGTGATGTTTCTTGATTTGTATGAATGGGATGAATGAATGGTGAGTGAATCTTAGGTTAACATGCATTATATCACTGAGACGAAATGTGTTACTATTAGAGACACGATATCTGGCTGTATGCTCTGCGTACAGCCTAATTTCGCTAACAACCACAAGATTTAAACCATTGGTGAGTCTCAAAAACAGGAAGGCCAGATTAAAGTTTGTCAAACAACATCTAAAAAAGCCTTCACAGTTCTGGAACAACATCCTATGGACAGATGAGACCAAGATCAACTTGTACCAGAGTGATGGGAAGAGAAGAGTATGGAGAAGGAAAGGAACTGCTCATGATCCAAAGCATACCACCTCATCCGTGAAGCATGGTGGTGGTAGTGTCATGGCGTGGGCATGTATGTCTGCCTATGGAACTGGTTCTCTTGTATTTATTGATGATGTGACTGCTGACAAAAGCAGCAGGATGAATTCTGAAATGTTTCGGGCAATATTATCTGCTCATATTAAGCCAAATGCTTCAAAACTCATTGGACGGCACTTCACAGTGCAGATGGACCATGACCCGAAGCATACTGTGAAAGCAACCAAAGAGTTTTTTAAGGGAAAGAAGTGGAATGTTAGGCAATGGCCAAGTCAATCACCTGACCTGAATCCGATTGAGCATGCATTTCCCTTGCTGAAGACAAAACTGAAGAGAAAATGCCCCAAGAACAAGCAGGAACTGAAGACATTTGCAGTAGAGGCCTGGCAGAGCATCACCAGGGATGAAACCCAGTGTCTGGTGATGTCTATGCATTCCAGACTTCAGGCTGTAATTGACTGCAAAAGATTTGCAGCCAAGTATTAAAAAGTAAAAGTTTGATTTATGATTGTTAATCTGTCCCACGTACACTGATGGTGACAGCTCTTTGGATCTCATATTGAGAGTTGACAGCAACAGATTCCAAATGCAAATAGCACACTTGAAATGAACTCTGGACCTTTTATCTGCTCCTTGTAAATGGGATAATGAGGGAATAACACACACCTGGCCATGGAACAGCTGAGCAGCCAATTGTCCCATTACTTTTGGTCCCTTAAAAAGTGGGAGGCACATATACAAAATGTTGTAATTCCTACACCGTTCACCTGATTTGGATGTAAATACCCTCAAATTAAAGCTGAAAGTCTGCAGTTAAAGCACATCTTGTTCGTTTCATTTCAAATCCATTGTGGTGGTGTATAGAGCCAAAAAGATTAGAATTGTTGATGTCCCAATATTTATGGACCTGACTGTATATAATACAAAAAATCTACATGAGATCAGCATGAAAAATGTTTCAAAAAGTTAGTCAGAACTCTGTGTGAATATCAGCAGCAAAACAAGTTCATTATTTTTCATTATCGTACCATTCTAAAGAATATTTAAATGCGCACCATTTAAACGATGCAATAATTTACAGCGTCACGAATGTGCTATCTCCATTACGAACGATACCAGAAGGAGCGCTCCCGTCTCATACTTGATTCTGAGCATGTGCGTTTTTTTAAGACTCGGAAAAGCATACACACGATCGGTTTTCTCGTCGGGAAACAGATCGACGAGATTCCCGGCAGTTTTCTCGACGAGAAACCATACACACGAACGGTTTTCTCGGCAAGAAAGCTCTCCCAACAGTTTTCTTGTCGTTTCTTGACGAGAAAACCGGTCGTGTGTACGAGGCTTTACTTGGGACTTTTTTAGGTGGATTACATTTATATGTTTTTGCCAGTTGAGTCTGTGCCAGCAATATATTTTGGGTTCATGTTGGACTTTTTTCAAGCGCTTCACCATTTTCTGTAAATACCCAAGAAATGTATGACCGCGGCAGGACCTTCCGTTTTTCCAGGCGCCAGAGGAATCCCGAACTGTGTCGCAATAGATTCCAAAGTGTGTAACAGTACAGAACAATCCGAGGGGCCAATGCCAAGGAAATCGTCAAGATTGTAGCACCAATCTCAATAGCGTCTCCTCCCATACCACTCATTACCCAAACTTGCTAAAGACCTCAAAATATGTGCAGGAAATGGAACAGCCCATCAGGAGACAGCGGTCAAGAAAAAACTTCCCATCCCAAAAACAACCCAGCAATTATGGCTCTCTGTGTGAACCGGCAGCAGGCGGAAGGCAGATTCGATATCTGTCTTTGCCAACAATGAACCCTGGCCATAACGTTGCACCCAACCGACTGCAGCGTCAAAAGATGTATCAGACACCAAAGCCAGGTCTGGAGAAATGACATCATTCACCAAAGCACCAACTTGTCAGAAACAACCTGAGGAAATTGGCGTGTTGATTTCAAATTTCGAGGCTGTGGAGACGGGGCCTCCAGCCCAAAACACGGAATACGAAAACCATGTGCAGTACCATCAGCCAAAAAACTCGCCGCCTCCCTCCGTGGATATCTACTCAGATATGGCACCATCGTGGGAAGGCTTACCAGTGTCCGTTCTGAAGCAGACTCATTGGGTTGGGACTTCCTTAAAACATTTGGCGTAACTGTGGGAGCCCCCGCAACCAGAGGACTCATGGCGGAAACTACAGGCCGCGCCAAAATGGCATGACCCCTCGTTGAACTGACAACAAAATGCTCTTTTATGGGTGGCTGACTGTCCAGCGGCACCTGAACCACCGCCCCCCCAAGAAAGGGCTGACCCAGAGCCCTTGCCTGAGCCATGAGCTTCATTCAAAGCCCAACGTCCTTATGATCCCAGTGCAAGCCAGGCCGCAAGGCCTTGCGCTGGCAAAACTGCTCGTCATATCGCAGCGAAGCAGTACCCCCGTAAACTCTATACGCTTCTCAAATAGCGTTAAGATAAAAGGCGCAATTCTCCGGTGATTTTTCGCCAATGACGCTGGCCAAGATGGCAAATGCCTGAAGCCAATTAGAAAAAGTGTGAGGGATAAGCCAGCGGCGTTTCTCCTCCTCCCTTCTTGCTTTTGTCCACCATACCCTTTTCTATAATACATTTCTCCAACGGCAAAAGGGAGAATATTTCAACATATGCCCCCTTCCAGATCTTTTCCCTAAAATCCTGCTTAAGATGGACCCCCAGCGGGCCCTCAAAGCACACGTCCGCCAACCTCACCCTATTCTCAGTGGACTCCTTTGCCTTGTTAAGTTCTGACCCCCCAGCCGTCTGCGACGTGGACGTCACGCTGGCAACGGAAGATGCGACCGACCCAGTCCCGAGGGCTGCCTCCCTGCGAATCAGGCTCAATCGTAGACGACCCTGCTGTAGAATTCAGCCTCGCTGAGGGAGGCGGAGATGGAACCACTAAGCCCACACTACCCGATGGAAAAGCAGCAGGGGGCCCCTGGAATGGGGAAGAAGACCCAGCAGAGTCACAATGGGCCAATAACTCCCAAAACCTGCAAAAAAAAAACATTAGATCCCGAAGCAAGACAAAAATCTGTGGGCTCCTGAACCCCCCGCTGTCCTGGCACCCCCGAAAGAATCCCCTGTGAAACCCCTAAACTAACTGCCCCACCCTGACAATTAGACATAGATAAAGGAAGTGACTTACCAGGCTGCTGCCGCGCTGAAACACGACCAGCTGCTCGTCTGGATCCCAGCTGGCTCTGCAAAGCAGGGTGCCTCCCTGCAGACCATTCATCATCATCTGCGCTGGTAACCTCACCGGATTTGGCCTTGCCAAGCTCTCTGTGCTGCATCCACAGAGAGAGCCAACTGCTTCGGATCCCCAGGGCAGCAACGGGCAGGGGAAGACAGCGGAACTCTCTCAGTGTGGTCCTCCACATCTAAGGCAGACCTCCCACTGGGAGCAGCTGAGGGGCCATGACACCCACGTTCCATAGCGTCTCCCACGCTGAGCCGCCCCGCCAACAGCACCTCAGCAGGGGGCAGCCACAAGCTCGGGCATCTGATGAGAGGGGGAGGAGGGAGAGTAAGAGCAGGATGCCTCCTCCTCCTTTGGGTCCTGCCGGCGATGAGGATTCCTCCCAGGGCCCCTGCCAGGACTGTAACCAGGAAGCCCAGCAGCAGGCCCTGGAGGGTCCCTACGACAGGGGCTCCTATGTTTACGCTGGACCCAGGGGATTGACTGAGGCGCTCAGAAGGATGAACCTTCCTAACCCATTTCCAGCCCGGCGGAGAAGAGCCAACAAGGCCTCCAACACACTCATTCTGTCTCTATCTACCTGCATGGGGGGGTGACCGAGGTTGCCACTTCTCCTGACTCCTTGGAATGCTAAAATAAAAAAAAAACCTCCGCAAGACCCTCTCCTCTGGACCCTGCCCCTTTCAACACCTGCCTCCAATCAGATAAGGTCTACACTCCTACCCACAAAACTGACCTAGCTGACTGTTCCCTGCCCCTGTTCCTCCCATAGTCATGCAGCCCCTCCGTCCATTTTCTCCTCCAGTTCTTACTTTCTTCACCCCCCTGTAGTTACACTTTAATTTAATATCTGGGTTTGCAAAAGCATTTGGTACTCACAACTTGCATTTATATTTTTTGCGGCTAATAATGCTCAGAAATATATGTAAATTAAAGTTTTTGTGTCTAGGTCTGCCGAGTTTTGGCCGGCCTCATGGGCCCGCGTGTATTTGTTGGGCAGCCTCACCCTGCTGGAGCTCTTTGCGATTATTGTTGCCATTGAGCTGTGGAGCAAGAGGTTGCACAATCGCCAGGTTGTTTTCTGGTACGATAACATGAGCGTGGTTCAGGTGGTCAACCAACAGTCTAGAAGGCCTCATTGTTTTACAGAAACCCTAGAAGAGTGGGCCCGGCTGACACCTGAAGGAGTGCAAGCCTTGTATCAGGGAGCCGAACATCAAGCTGGGGGAGGATCTAGAGCCGAAGACATTGGAGTTTCTGCTGCTGGTGTCCCCAAGTATTACTGCAATGTAACCCAAGTCAGGGATGAAGGTTTGCCAAACTTTCAAAGAAAGACCTGCGAAGGGACCAGTTAGAAAACCCCTTGGGTAGCTTGGCATTGAAGGCTCTAGAGGATCAATGCCCCGACATGCTTCTCACTGACTCCCCAAAGGAGTCCCGTCTACTGCACCGAGAGTGGGATCGGCTGCAGCTACATCAAGGGGTGGTCTACCGAAGGGGCCCCTCTGATGGCCTTGAAGAAAAGTGGCAGCTGTTTCTCCCAAGAAAACACCTGGAGACAGTATTAACTGCTCTTCACGACAATCATGGCCACTAAAGCCCTGTACACACGATCAGTTTGACTGATGAAAACCGTCCGATGGATTGTTTTCATCAGACAAACCGATCGTGTATGGGACCCATCAGTCTTTTTTCCATCGGTTTTAAAAAATAGAACATGTTTTAAAATTATCTGATGGATAAAAAACCGATGGCAATTTCCGATCGTCTGTGGGGAAATCCATCAGATAAAAAACCCAAGCATGCTCAGAATCAAGTCGACACATGCTCAGTAGCATTGAATTTAATTTTTCTCAGCTCATCGGAGTGTTTTACGTCACCACGTTTGGAACGGTCGGTTTTTTGACTGATGGTGTGTAGGCAAGACTGATGGAAAACAGTTTCATCGGATTTCTGATGGACAAATCCATCAGACGAAAATCCATAGGATATCTGATCGTGTGTACAGGGCTTTAGGGTCTGAGAGGACATTCCACTTGGTGAGGGACCGATTCTACTGGCCCTGCATGCGGGCTTAAGTCAGGGCCTACTGCCACTCCTGCATCAGATGTATCCAAAGAAAGACTTTGCCTCACCGAGCTGCCCCAATGGGCCAGATTCAGAGTCAGGGACCCATGGAGCTGGTGTGCATTGACTTTCTGTGCTTGGAGCCTGATCTGAGTGGACAGGGAAATATCTTAGTGGTGACTGACCATTTCACTAGATATGCCCAGCCATTCCCCACAAAGGATCAACAGGCATCAACAGTGGCCAGGATTCTAGTGGAAAAGTTATTTGCGCACTATGGCCTGCCCCAACGTATCCATTCAGACCAAGGGAGAGACTTTGAGAGCAGCCTGATCAAAAAAATCTTAGACTTGTTGGGCATCAAAAAGTCCAGGACCACCCCATACCATCCTCAGGGAGACCCTCAACCAGAGAGATTCAACCGAACTCTCCTGGACATGTTTGGAACTTTAACTTCAGAAAAGAAACAGCATTGGAGCAAGCATGTCACCGCCATTGTGCACGCTTATAACAATACTGCAAATGATGCCACAGGGTACTCCCCTTATCGTCTAATGTTCGGACGGGAGGCCCGGTTACCAGTAGATCTGGCCTTTGGCACCTCCTTGGGCCATACCTCAGCAACCTCCCACAGAGGGTATGTAGATAGTCTGCGGAAAAGCCTGAAGACCGCCTATGATAAGGCCAAAGCTACGTCAGACGCAAGGGGACTGAGAAACAAAAATAATTTTGACCTCAAGGTCCGAGTGCAGGATTTACAACCAGGTGACAGGGTGCTGTTAAGGAATCTGGGTGTCCCTGGAAAGCACAAGTTAGCTGACCGCTGGAAGTCACAGCCCTATGTCATTTGCAAGCAGCTGCCAGGGCTCCCGGTGTACCAGATTAGGCCAGAAGGGAGTGTGGGCCCGCTAAAGACTTGGCACCGCAATCATCTTCTGCCCCTATCAGAAGCAGTTCGTCTGTCACCGCTGCCAGACTCACAGATGACTCCCTCTACCTCTCAAAGGTCACGACCGGTCACTAGGTCTCAGTCAGTGCCCCAGGTTGTGGACGATGAAGACGATGAGGATGAGGAGATAGACTTAGACTGGCTGTGGCCACCTCAGTTGTCAGGGTCTACGATCCCCCCTTTGTCCCTACCTGAAGTGACAGATGCTGGGATCCTCAGACCAGAGGCCCCTGAGTTTTTGCCTCAGAGTCCGCTCTCTGAGGAGCTGGAAAATACTCAAGTTTCCATCCTGATGGAAGATCCTGAAGAGGTCCCATCCTTTACAGAGGGAGAACTGGAAGCTGATATGCCGGAAGAAGAAGAAGCTGTAGAAGAAACAGAGTCCAGTGTGCCTGAAACACTAGAACCAAAGGAACAGAGAGAGAGGAGAGTTATTCACCCACCAAAGAGACTGAATAGTTGGGTGAAAGCTCTGAAGAGGCTGTGTTTACTTTGAAAAGGACGCTTGAGATGCCTGGTCCTTCCACCTCACATTTAGTGGAGAACAACCCTAACTCACCCGCTGGCACATCTGGCTGGGCCATTCCGATGAAGGTGGCCTGTAGGCAGAACATCCTCCTTTCCAAAGCATGGTGGGGGGTTCCTCTGCCAGGGTCCAATGAAAATGCCAATTGCTTGATTTCTTGTGTACACTAATTGGTTCTCCTCTCCTCTTGTATATGAACAAAGCATGTAACAGGTCATATACTGCCACTGTCTTTGGGGACCAAAGATTTCAAGTGGGGGGAGTGTGTAGCAAGGGGTTACGATTCAGCGTATCCTGAAAGACTACTTTGTGTTCCTAATTAAGAGGTTGGCTCCCTCTGGTGTCTGTTTATGTTGTGACATTGATGTTTGTTCAGGCCATTTGCATTATGGAACAAAGCATGGTGGACATTGTAGTGCGAGAGGAAGTGACTCTATTGCCGTGGGTTGGATTAAGACTACAATAAAAACCAGAAAACAGGCTACCAGAAAACAGTGCGCCACAGCACAGCCTGCTAGGGGATCTGATATAAGGACAAGTGAGGCCCCAGCACACTCTCTCTGGATGCCATCTTTCAACAGGCAGGAGGCCTGCTTTGAGCGTGCCTAGGCCGGAGAAGCCTGGGCCTAAAGTTGGAGAGCGGATCGCCGACGGAGGGATCCTTGTGGACCGCATCTTTGACTGAGCCAGAGAGGGGACCGCCCTATGCTCCACAGCATCTGAAACCATCCGTCCATCTGCACCTTGTGAACGGCCGCACAGAGAACAGGCGACATCTTGCCTGACGGGGATACCAGTGAGCCAAGGCTTCCAGCTGGGTGAGAGGGCACTTGCCTACCAACATAGTAGACTGAGTTGCAGGAGAGTGGTCTATATAATCCCACTTGTAGTTGCTGACACTTGCAGTGCCGCAGATAGGGATCCCTTGCAATCGCGTGCAGTACAGCGGCCTGGGAAAACTAGTGGTTCTTTTGCTCCTATTTTGCCTTCTCTGAGTGATTACTTTTTTCCTCTTCACATACTGATTGTAATACAATTAAGTGCACCAACTGAGCTAGAAGAAGACAAGCTGAACTTAAAGCATAGGTGTGCGCAGTCTATTGCATTAGGGTGTGCACCCCAAAGCTCAAACACACACTACTGATCACCCATGATGTTCTTTCAGAAAGGGAAGGGGATGGTCAATTACATACTTACCGGCCCCTTCCTCCACTCATCCTAAAACATCCTTGCAGCAACAGCTGACAGGAAAGGAGGGAAGCTGGTAGCACTGCAGGGGGATGGAGGGAGCCACTGAAGTAGGGGGAATCTGTGCTGTAAAGGGTGATTAGGGTGTGCCTGGGCACACCTGGCACACCCTGTGCGCACGCCTATGACTTAAAGGAACAGTCATCACCTTATCCCTTTTCAACGTTTACTGCAAAGGGATACGCACCAGTTTGAACTGCCTGCTAGAGGGAGCCATATAGCCATAAGAACTCTAATGTTTGATGTAACTGTTTATATTGCCTCTGTGGTTCTGCTGTCATAGTGAGTGTGTGTGAGACTTGGTGGGGAAGTGTCCCAGTGCCAGTATCGAAGCATTGGGAGATTCCTCCACCATACACTTACTCGCATCTGACCCAGGTTATGGTAATTGGGTCTTGTGATATAGAAATCTTGAACCAGTTATGTTTGATTGACTTTGCAGGGATCTGTGAACTGTCAATTTTATCTGTGTAACCATTGTTCTACTCTTTTCCAAGTAAACATATTACATTTGGTTAAGTTACATCCTGTGTGGAACTCTGTCTATTGCAGCTGAGAGTCAGGTGACCAGTGCCAAGGTAACGGTAACTATACATATTACAGTGTGGTGTTGTTGTGGTCCTCTTTAAAAGTTGCTGTAATGGGCTATGCCCTTGATGAAAAACTGGAAGTAGGCTGTCTGTCCAGAACTTATGGTAAGGACAGGCCCCTTTTGGAATTGCATGCTCACAGTACAACTGTGACTGGCACTGGTTTGAAGTGTTCATATGTTATGTGTTGGAATTTAAATAAAGCTGTGGCCTTGCCCTTTCCAACCTAATGGTTGTAAGTATGTTTATTAAATGGGGTGAAGGGGCAAGGTTTGGGGTTTTATCCAATTATGTTACAGTTGATTTGTACCTAGGCCCATTGCGCCTCAGCAGTCAAAGCTACTTTTCCATGCCCCCTAGATCTAAACGAGCAGTTAATCCTTGCTTTTGAACGTAGCCACACTCCAAGGGAACATTTTCATGTTTCCTAGAACCCAGCTTTAAAATTAATCTGCATTAGGGCCAATATTTATGAACTTTTGCTTCTGCCAGAACTGCTTCTTTCCTTTTACAAGTGTAGCCAGGAGGTTGCTACTGAACGTTGTTATATATTATTCATTGATAAAGGGTTGGCTCCCTCTTGTGATCACTGGACGCTATTAAAGATGTTTTATTTTATTGTGGTGCATTGTGGGGTGGGTAGTTCCTATGAGAAAGTGACTCTATGGCTATAAGTGAGTGTGAAGACTACTAACCCACAATGCCCTTGTGCTACCAGAATGCAATGCGGGAGCACACAGCCTGCTGGGTACCCAGATGAAAGGACAAGCCAGGCCGCAGTTAGGCCTCTCTGGATGCGCCCTTTCAACTGCCAGCAGGAGGTCTGTGTGAGTGACTGAGAGTTTAGGCCTGTGACCCACAGCTGAGCGCTGGATCAATCGCCTCAGAGAGATCCCTGAAGGACGGCCCTGTCTCGTTGGACAGGCGGATCGGCCAGCGCTTCATAGCATTTGAAGCTACCTGCTCACAGATACCCGGGGAGCGGCTGCGCGGGGTGTCGGCGCCATTTTCTTCCAGAGACATCCGCATAGGAGTTCCGGACAGAGCATTCCAGCGGGCTGAGGAGCCGGAGTGGTGAGAAGGCACTTGCCTACCAAGTAGTTGACTGAGTTAGTGAGAAGTGTGTCGTTTATCCAGACTGTGTTTGCTGACAACTGTAGTCCTACTGATAGGAATCCACTACACTTGCGTGTCTGTACAGCCGGATTGACAGAGTTAGCGGTTCTGTTGCAACCACACTATATTCTCACAAGTAGGGATGAGCTTCGTGTTCGAGTCGAACATACGTTCGACTCGAACATCGGCTGTTCGATCGTTCGACGAAGATCGAACGATTTGGGCCGTTCGCGCCAAATTCGAGTGACGCGAACGGCCCACAATGCACTACGCCATCGCAGTGTCATCCAGGCGCTGTGATTGGCCAAGCATGCACTGTGACCCCGCATGCTTGGCCAATCACAGCGCCGGCAGCGAGGAGAGCAATGATTGGCCACAGGCAGGATGCCTGTGGCCAATTATTGCTGAGGGTGTTTAGTACACGCCCCACACTATAAAAGGTCGCCAGCACGGCGGCCTAGTGTAGTGTGTTCCGGAGCAGGGAAAGACAAGCATAGGCAGGGACAGTGACATTTATTTCTTTCTTGCTTAACCTGGATTCCTTTAGTTTAGGGAAAGAGAAGGATAGGTAGGGAGAGTGTCAGTGTGTTTTACTGTGCGAATCCTTGTTTCTAGGGACAAAGAAGGAAAGTGAGGGGAATTCTCCTTGTGCTATAGTGTGCTTTAAAAAAACATTTTTTCTAGGGACAGAAAACTCTAGGTAGGGAGAGTGTCAGTTTCTTTCACTGTGCGAGTCCTTGTTTCTAGGGACAAAGAAGGAAAGTGAGGGGAATTCTCCTTGTGCTATAGTGTGCTTTAAAAAAACTTTTTTTCTAGGGACAGAAAACTCTAGGTAGGGAGAGTGTCAGTTTCTTTCACTGTGCGAGTCCTTGTTTCTAGGGACAAAGAAGGAAAGTGAGGGGAATTCTCCTTGTGCTATAGTGTGCTTTAAAAAACATTTTTTCTAGGGACAGAAAACTCTAGGTAGGGAGAGTGTCAGTTTCTTTCACTGTGCGAGTCCTTGTTTCTAGGGACAAAGAAGGAAAGTGAGGGGAATTCTCCTTGTGCTATAGTGTGCTTTAAAAAAAACATTTTTTCTAGGGACAGAAAACTCTAGGTAGGGAGAGTGTCAGTTTCTTTCACTGTGCGAGTCCTTGTTTCTAGGGACAAAGAAGGAAAGTGAGGGGAATTCTCCTTGTGCTATAGTGTGCTTTAAAAAAATTTTTTTCTAGGGACAGAAAACTCTAGGTAGGGAGAGTGTCAGTTTCTTTCACTGTGCGAGTCCTTGTTTCTAGGGACAAAGAAGGAAAGTGAGGGGAATTCTCCTTGTGCTATAGTGTGCTTTAAAAAAACATTTTTTCTAGGGACAGAAAACTCTAGGTAGGGAGAGTGTCAGTTTCTTTCACTGTGCGAGTCCTTGTTTCTAGGCACAAAGAAGGAAAGTGAGGGGAATTCTCCTTGTGCTATAGTGTGCTTTAAAAAAAAAATTTTCTAGGGACAGAAAACTCTAGGTAGGGAGAGTGTCAGTTTCTTTCACTGTGCGAGTCCTTGTTTCTAGGGACAAAGAAGGAAAGTGAGGGGAATTCTCCTTGTGCTATAGTGTGCTTTAAAAAAACATTTTTTCTAGGGACAGAAAACTCTAGGTAGGGAGAGTGTCAGTTTCTTTCACTGTGCGAGTCCTTGTTTCTAGGGACAAAGAAGGAAAGTGAGGGGAATTCTCCTTGTGCTATAGTGTGCTTTAAAAAAACATTTTTTCTAGGGACAGAAAACTCTAGGTAGGGAGAGTGTCAGTTTCTTTCACTGTGCGAGTCCTTGTTTCTAGGGACAAAGAAGGAAAGTGAGGGGAATTCTCCTTGTGCTATAGTGTGCTTTAAAAAAACATTTTTTCTAGGGACAGAAAACTCTAGGTAGGGAGAGTGTCAGTTTCTTTCACTGTGCGAGTCCTTGTTTCTAGGGACAAAGAAGGAAAGTGAGGGGAATTCTCCTTGTGCTATAGTGTGCTTTAAAAAAACATTTTTTCTAGGGACAGAAAACTCTAGGTAGGGAGAGTGTCAGTTTCTTTCACTGTGCGAGTCCTTGTTTCTAGGGACAAAGAAGGAAAGTGAGGGGAATTCTCCTTGTGCTATAGTGTGCTTTAAAAAAACATTTTTTCTAGGGACAGAAAACTCTAGGTAGGGAGAGTGTCAGTTTATTTCACTGTGCGAGTCCTTGTTTCTAGGGACAAAGAAGGAAAGTGAGGGGAATTCTCCTTGTGCTATAGTGTGCTTTAAAAAAACATTTTTTCTAGGGACAGAAAACTCTAGGTAGGGAGAGTGTCAGTTTCTTTCACTGTGCGAGTCCTTGTTTCTAGGGACAAAGAAGGAAAGTGAGGGGAATTCTCCTTGTGCTATAGTGTGCTTTAAAAAAACATTTTTTCTAGGGACAGAAAACTCTAGGTAGGGAGAGTGTCAGTTTCTTTCACTGTGCGAGTCCTTGTTTCTAGGGACAAAGAAGGAAAGTGAGGGGAATTCTCCTTGTGCTATAGTGTGCTTTAAAAAAACATTTTTTCTAGGGACAGAAAACTCTAGGTAGGGAGAGTGTCAGTTTCTTTCACTGTGCGAGTCCTTGTTTCTAGGGACAAAGAAGGAAAGTGAGGGGAATTCTCCTTGTGCTATAGTGTGCTTTAAAAAAACATTTTTTCTAGGGACAGAAAACTCTAGGTAGGGAGAGTGTCAGTTTCTTTCACTGTGCGAGTCCTTGTTTCTAGGGACAAAGAAGGAAAGTGAGGGGAATTCTCCTTGTGCTATAGTGTGCTTTAAAAAAACATTTTTTCTAGGGACAGAAAACTCTAGGTAGGGAGAGTGTCAGTTTCTTTCACTGTGCGAGTCCTTGTTTCTAGGGACAAAGAAGGAAAGTGAGGGGAATTCTCCTTGTGCTATAGTGTGCTTTAAAAAAACATTTTTTCTAGGGACAGAAAACTCTAGGTAGGGAGAGTGTCAGTTTCTTTCACTGTGCGAGTCCTTGTTTCTAGGGACAAAGAAGGAAAGTGAGGGGAATTCTCCTTGTGCTATAGTGTGCTTTAAAAAAACATTTTTTCTAGGGACAGAAAACTCTAGGTAGGGAGAGTGTCAGTTTCTTTCACTGTGCGAGTCCTTGTTTCTAGGGACAAAGAAGGAAAGTGAGGGGAATTCTCCTTGTGCTATAGTGTGCTTTAAAAAAACATTTTTTCTAGGGACAGAAAACTCTAGGTAGGGAGAGTGTCAGTTTCTTTCACTGTGCGAGTCCTTGTTTCTAGGGACAAAGAAGGAAAGTGAGGGGAATTCTCCTTGTGCTATAGTGTGCTTTAAAAAAACATTTTTTCTAGGGACAGAAAACTCTAGGTAGGGAGAGTGTCAGTTTCTTTCACTGTGCGAGTCCTTGTTTCTAGGGACAAAGAAGGAAAGTGAGGGGAATTCTCCTTGTGCTATAGTGTGCTTTAAAAAAAAAATTTTCTAGGGACAGAAAACTCTAGGTAGGGAGAGTGTCAGTTTCTTTCACTGTGCGAGTCCTTGCTTCTAGGGACAAAGAAGGAAAGTGAGGGGAATTCTCCTTGTGCTATAGTGTGCTTTAAAAAAACATTTTTTCTAGGGACAGAAAACTCTAGGTAGGGAGAGTGTCAGTTTCTTTCACTGTGCGAGTCCTTGTTTCTAGGGACAAAGAAGGAAAGTGAGGGGAATTCTCCTTGTGCTATAGTGTGCTTTAAAAAAACATTTTTTCTAGGGACAGAAAACTCTAGGTAGGGAGAGTGTCAGTTTCTTTCACTGTGCGAGTCCTTGTTTCTAGGGACAAAGAAGGAAAGTGAGGGGAATTCTCCTTGTGCTATAGTGTGCTTTAAAAAAACATTTTTTCTAGGGACAGAAAACTCTAGGTAGGGAGAGTGTCAGTTTCTTTCACTGTGCGAGTCCTTGTTTCTAGGGACAAAGAAGGAAAGTGAGGGGAATTCTCCTTGTGCTATAGTGTGCTTTAAAAAAACATTTTTTCTAGGGACAGAAAACTCTAGGTAGGGAGAGTGTCAGTTTCTTTCACTGTGCGAGTCCTTGTTTCTAGGGACAAAGAAGGAAAGTGAGGGGAATTCTCCTTGTGCTATAGTGTGCTTTAAAAAAAAAATTTTCTAGGGACAGAAAACTCTAGGTAGGGAGAGTGTCAGTTTCTTTCACTGTGCGAGTCCTTGCTTCTAGGGACAAAGAAGGAAAGTGAGGGGAATTCTCCTTGTGCTATAGTGTGCTTTAAAAAAACATTTTTTCTAGGGACAGAAAACTCTAGGTAGGGAGAGTGTCAGTTTCTTTCACTGTGCGAGTCCTTGTTTCTAGGGACAAAGAAGGAAAGTGAGGGGAATTCTCCTTGTGCTATAGTGTGCTTTAAAAAAACATTTTTTCTAGGGACAGAAAACTCTAGGTAGGGAGAGTGTCAGTTTCTTTCACTGTGCGAGTCCTTGTTTCTAGGGACAAAGAAGGAAAGTGAGGGGAATTCTCCTTGTGCTATAGTGTGCTTTAAAAAAACATTTTTTCTAGGGACAGAAAACTCTAGGTAGGGAGAGTGTCAGTTTCTTTCACTGTGCGAGTCCTTGTTTCTAGGGACAAAGAAGGAAAGTGAGGGGAATTCTCCTTGTGCTATAGTGTGCTTTAAAAAAACATTTTTTCTAGGGACAGAAAACTCTAGGTAGGGAGAGTGTCAGTTTCTTTCACTGTGCGAGTCCTTGTTTCTAGGGACAAAGAAGGAAAGTGAGGGGAATTCTCCTTGTGCTATAGTGTGCTTTAAAAAAACATTTTTTCTAGGGACAGAAAACTCTAGGTAGGGAGAGTGTCAGTTTCTTTCACTGTGCGAGTCCTTGTTTCTAGGGACAAAGAAGGAAAGTGAGGGGAATTCTCCTTGTGCTATAGTGTGCTTTAAAAAAACATTTTTTCTAGGGACAGAAAACTCTAGGTAGGGAGAGTGTCAGTTTCTTTCACTGTGCGAGTCCTTGTTTCTAGGGACAAAGAAGGAAAGTGAGGGGAATTCTCCTTGTGCTATAGTGTGCTTTAAAAAAACATTTTTTCTAGGGACAGAAAACTCTAGGTAGGGAGAGTGTCAGTTTCTTTCACTGTGCGAGTCCTTGTTTCTAGGGACAAAGAAGGAAAGTGAGGGGAATTCTCCTTGTGCTATAGTGTGCTTTAAAAAAACATTTTTTCTAGGGACAGAAAACTCTAGGTAGGGAGAGTGTCAGTTTCTTTCACTGTGCGAGTCCTTGTTTCTAGGGACAAAGAAGGAAAGTGAGGGGAATTCTCCTTGTGCTATAGTGTGCTTTAAAAAAACATTTTTTCTAGGGACAGAAAACTCTAGGTAGGGAGAGTGTCAGTTTCTTTCACTGTGCGAGTCCTTGTTTCTAGGGACAAAGAAGGAAAGTGAGGGGAATTCTCCTTGTGCTATAGTGTGCTTTAAAAAAAAAAATTTCTAGGGACAGAAAACTCTAGGTAGGGAGAGTGTCAGTTTCTTTCACTGTGCGAGTCCTTGCTTCTAGGGACAAAGAAGGAAAGTGAGGGGAATTCTCCTTGTGCTATAGTGTGCTTTAAAAAAACATTTTTTCTAGGGACGGAAAACTCTAGGTAGGGAGAGTGTCAGTTTCTTTCACTGTGCGAGTCCTTGTTTCTAGGGACAAAGAAGGAAAGTGAGGGGAATTCTCCTTGTGCTATAGTGTGCTTTAAAAAAACATTTTTTCTAGGGACAGAAAACTCTAGGTAGGGAGAGTGTCAGTTTCTTTCACTGTGCGAGTCCTTGTTTCTAGGGACAAAGAAGGAAAGTGAGGGGAATTCTCCTTGTGCTATAGTGTGCTTTAAAAAAACATTTTTTCTAGGGACAGAAAACTCTAGGTAGGGAGAGTGTCAGTTTCTTTCACTGTGCGAGTCCTTGTTTCTAGGGACAAAGAAGGAAAGTGAGGGGAATTCTCCTTGTGCTATAGTGTGCTTTAAAAAAACATTTTTTCTAGGGACAGAAAACTCTAGGTAGGGAGAGTGTCAGTTTTTTTCACTGTGCGAGTCCTTGTTTCTAGGGACAAAGAAGGAAAGTGAGGGGAATTCTCCTTGTGCTATAGTGTGCTTTAAAAAAACATTTTTTCTAGGGACAGAAAACTCTAGGTAGGGAGAGTGTCAGTTTCTTTCACTGTGCGAGTCCTTGTTTCTAGGGACAAAGAAGGAAAGTGAGGGGAATTCTCCTTGTGCTATAGTGTGCTTTAAAAAAACATTTTTTCTAGGGACAGAAAACTCTAGGTAGGGAGAGTGTCAGTTTCTTTCACTGTGCGAGTCCTTGTTTCTAGGGACAAAGAAGGAAAGTGAGGGGAATTCTCCTTGTGCTATAGTGTGCTTTAAAAAAACATTTTTTCTAGGGACAGAAAACTCTAGGTAGGGAGAGTGTCAGTTTCTTTCACTGTGCGAGTCCTTGTTTCTAGGGACAAAGAAGGAAAGTGAGGGGAATTCTCCTTGTGCTATAGTGTGCTTTAAAAAAACATTTTTTCTAGGGACAGAAAACTCTAGGTAGGGAGAGTGTCAGTTTATTTCACTGTGCGAGTCCTTGTTTCTAGGGACAAAGAAGGAAAGTGAGGGGAATTCTCCTTGTGCTATAGTGTGCTTTAAAAAAACATTTTTTCTAGGGACAGAAAACTCTAGGTAGGGAGAGTGTCAGTTTCTTTCACTGTGCGAGTCCTTGTTTCTAGGGACAAAGAAGGAAAGTGAGGGGAATTCTCCTTGTGCTATAGTGTGCTTTAAAAAAACATTTTTTCTAGGGACAGAAAACTCTAGGTAGGGAGAGTGTCAGTTTCTTTCACTGTGCGAGTCCTTGTTTCTAGGGACAAAGAAGGAAAGTGAGGGGAATTCTCCTTGTGCTATAGTGTGCTTTAAAAAAAAAATTTTCTAGGGACAGAAAACTCTAGGTAGGGAGAGTGTCAGTTTCTTTCACTGTGCGAGTCCTTGCTTCTAGGGACAAAGAAGGAAAGTGAGGGGAATTCTCCTTGTGCTATAGTGTGCTTTAAAAAAACATTTTTTCTAGGGACAGAAAACTCTAGGTAGGGAGAGTGTCAGTTTCTTTCACTGTGCGAGTCCTTGTTTCTAGGGACAAAGAAGGAAAGTGAGGGGAATTCTCCTTGTGCTATAGTGTGCTTTAAAAAAACATTTTTTCTAGGGACAGAAAACTCTAGGTAGGGAGAGTGTCAGTTTCTTTCACTGTGCGAGTCCTTGTTTCTAGGGACAAAGAAGGAAAGTGAGGGGAATTCTCCTTGTGCTATAGTGTGCTTTAAAAAAACATTTTTTCTAGGGACAGAAAACTCTAGGTAGGGAGAGTGTCAGTTTCTTTCACTGTGCGAGTCCTTGTTTCTAGGGACAAAGAAGGAAAGTGAGGGGAATTCTCCTTGTGCTATAGTGTGCTTTAAAAAAACATTTTTTCTAGGGACAGAAAACTCTAGGTAGGGAGAGTGTCAGTTTCTTTCACTGTGCGAGTCCTTGTTTCTAGGGACAAAGAAGGAAAGTGAGGGGAATTCTCCTTGTGCTATAGTGTGCTTTAAAAAAAAAAATTTCTAGGGACAGAAAACTCTAGGTAGGGAGAGTGTCAGTTTCTTTCACTGTGCGAGTCCTTGCTTCTAGGGACAAAGAAGGAAAGTGAGGGGAATTCTCCTTGTGCTATAGTGTGCTTTAAAAAAACATTTTTTCTAGGGACAGAAAACTCTAGGTAGGGAGAGTGTCAGTTTCTTTCACTGTGCGAGTCCTTGTTTCTAGGGACAAAGAAGGAAAGTGAGGGGAATTCTCCTTGTGCTATAGTGTGCTTTAAAAAAACATTTTTTCTAGGGACAGAAAACTCTAGGTAGGGAGAGTGTCAGTTTCTTTCACTGTGCGAGTCCTTGTTTCTAGGGACAAAGAAGGAAAGTGAGGGGAATTCTCCTTGTGCTATAGTGTGCTTTAAAAAAACATTTTTTCTAGGGACAGAAAACTCTAGGTAGGGAGAGTGTCAGTTTCTTTCACTGTGCGAGTCCTTGTTTCTAGGGACAAAGAAGGAAAGTGAGGGGAATTCTCCTTGTGCTATAGTGTGCTTTAAAAAAACATTTTTTCTAGGGACAGAAAACTCTAGGTAGGGAGAGTGTCAGTTTCTTTCACTGTGCGAGTCCTTGTTTCTAGGGACAAAGAAGGAAAGTGAGGGGAATTCTCCTTGTGCTATAGTGTGCTTTAAAAAAACATTTTTTCTAGGGACAGAAAACTCTAGGTAGGGAGAGTGTCAGTTTCTTTCACTGTGCGAGTCCTTGTTTCTAGGGACAAAGAAGGAAAGTGAGGGGAATTCTCCTTGTGCTATAGTGTGCTTTAAAAAAACATTTTTTCTAGGGACAGAAAACTCTAGGTAGGGAGAGTGTCAGTTTCTTTCACTGTGCGAGTCCTTGTTTCTAGGGACAAAGAAGGAAAGTGAGGGGAATTCTCCTTGTGCTATAGTGTGCTTTAAAAAAACATTTTTTCTAGGGACAGAAAACTCTAGGTAGGGAGAGTGTCAGTTTCTTTCACTGTGCGAGTCCTTGTTTCTAGGGACAAAGAAGGAAAGTGAGGGGAATTCTCCTTGTGCTATAGTGTGCTTTAAAAAAACATTTTTTCTAGGGACAGAAAACTCTAGGTAGGGAGAGTGTCAGTTTCTTTCACTGTGCGAGTCCTTGTTTCTAGGGACAAAGAAGGAAAGTGAGGGGAATTCTCCTTGTGCTATAGTGTGCTTTAAAAAAACATTTTTTCTAGGGACAGAAAACTCTAGGTAGGGAGAGTGTCAGTTTCTTTCACTGTGCGAGTCCTTGTTTCTAGGGACAAAGAAGGAAAGTGAGGGGAATTCTCCTTGTGCTATAGTGTGCTTTAAAAAAAAAAATTTCTAGGGACAGAAAACTCTAGGTAGGGAGAGTGTCAGTTTCTTTCACTGTGCGAGTCCTTGCTTCTAGGGACAAAGAAGGAAAGTGAGGGGAATTCTCCTTGTGCTATAGTGTGCTTTAAAAAAACATTTTTTCTAGGGACGGAAAACTCTAGGTAGGGAGAGTGTCAGTTTCTTTCACTGTGCGAGTCCTTGTTTCTAGGGACAAAGAAGGAAAGTGAGGGGAATTCTCCTTGTGCTATAGTGTGCTTTAAAAAAACATTTTTTCTAGGGACAGAAAACTCTAGGTAGGGAGAGTGTCAGTTTCTTTCACTGTGCGAGTCCTTGTTTCTAGGGACAAAGAAGGAAAGTGAGGGGAATTCTCCTTGTGCTATAGTGTGCTTTAAAAAAACATTTTTTCTAGGGACAGAAAACTCTAGGTAGGGAGAGTGTCAGTTTCTTTCACTGTGCGAGTCCTTGTTTCTAGGGACAAAGAAGGAAAGTGAGGGGAATTCTCCTTGTGCTATAGTGTGCTTTAAAAAAACATTTTTTCTAGGGACAGAAAACTCTAGGTAGGGAGAGTGTCAGTTTTTTTCACTGTGCGAGTCCTTGTTTCTAGGGACAAAGAAGGAAAGTGAGGGGAATTCTCCTTGTGCTATAGTGTGCTTTAAAAAAACATTTTTTCTAGGGACAGAAAACTCTAGGTAGGGAGAGTGTCAGTTTCTTTCACTGTGCGAGTCCTTGTTTCTAGGGACAAAGAAGGAAAGTGAGGGGAATTCTCCTTGTGCTATAGTGTGCTTTAAAAAAACATTTTTTCTAGGGACAGAAAACTCTAGGTAGGGAGAGTGTCAGTTTCTTTCACTGTGCGAGTCCTTGTTTCTAGGGACAAAGAAGGAAAGTGAGGGGAATTCTCCTTGTGCTATAGTGTGCTTTAAAAAAACATTTTTTCTAGGGACAGAAAACTCTAGGTAGGGAGAGTGTCAGTTTCTTTCACTGTGCGAGTCCTTGTTTCTAGGGACAAAGAAGGAAAGTGAGGGGAATTCTCCTTGTGCTATAGTGTGCTTTAAAAAAACATTTTTTCTAGGGACAGAAAACTCTAGGTAGGGAGAGTGTCAGTTTCTTTCACTGTGCGAGTCCTTGTTTCTAGGGACAAAGAAGGAAAGTGAGGGGAATTCTCCTTGTGCTATAGTGTGCTTTAAAAAAACATTTTTTCTAGGGACAGAAAACTCTAGGTAGGGAGAGTGTCAGTTTCTTTCACTGTGCGAGTCCTTGTTTCTAGGGACAAAGAAGGAAAGTGAGGGGAATTCTCCTTGTGCTATAGTGTGCTTTAAAAAAACATTTTTTCTAGGGACAGAAAACTCTAGGTAGGGAGAGTGTCAGTTTCTTTCACTGTGCGAGTCCTTGTTTCTAGGGACAAAGAAGGAAAGTGAGGGGAATTCTCCTTGTGCTATAGTGTGCTTTAAAAAAAAAAATTTCTAGGGACAGAAAACTCTAGGTAGGGAGAGTGTCAGTTTCTTTCACTGTGCGAGTCCTTGCTTCTAGGGACAAAGAAGGAAAGTGAGGGGAATTCTCCTTGTGCTATAGTGTGCTTTAAAAAAACATTTTTTCTAGGGACGGAAAACTCTAGGTAGGGAGAGTGTCAGTTTCTTTCACTGTGCGAGTCCTTGTTTCTAGGGACAAAGAAGGAAAGTGAGGGGAATTCTCCTTGTGCTATAGTGTGCTTTAAAAAAACATTTTTTCTAGGGACAGAAAACTCTAGGTAGGGAGAGTGTCAGTTTCTTTCACTGTGCGAGTCCTTGTTTCTAGGGACAAAGAAGGAAAGTGAGGGGAATTCTCCTTGTGCTATAGTGTGCTTTAAAAAAACATTTTTTCTAGGGACAGAAAACTCTAGGTAGGGAGAGTGTCAGTTTCTTTCACTGTGCGAGTCCTTGTTTCTAGGGACAAAGAAGGAAAGTGAGGGGAATTCTCCTTGTGCTATAGTGTGCTTTAAAAAAACATTTTTTCTAGGGACAGAAAACTCTAGGTAGGGAGAGTGTCAGTTTTTTTCACTGTGCGAGTCCTTGTTTCTAGGGACAAAGAAGGAAAGTGAGGGGAATTCTCCTTGTGCTATAGTGTGCTTTAAAAAAACATTTTTTCTAGGGACAGAAAACTCTAGGTAGGGAGAGTGTCAGTTTCTTTCACTGTGCGAGTCCTTGTTTCTAGGGACAAAGAAGGAAAGTGAGGGGAATTCTCCTTGTGCTATAGTGTGCTTTAAAAAAACATTTTTTCTAGGGACAGAAAACTCTAGGTAGGGAGAGTGTCAGTTTCTTTCACTGTGCGAGTCCTTGTTTCTAGGGACAAAGAAGGAAAGTGAGGGGAATTCTCCTTGTGCTATAGTGTGCTTTAAAAAAACATTTTTTCTAGGGACAGAAAACTCTAGGTAGGGAGAGTGTCAGTTTCTTTCACTGTGCGAGTCCTTGTTTCTAGGGACAAAGAAGGAAAGTGAGGGGAATTCTCCTTGTGCTATAGTGTGCTTTAAAAAAACATTTTTTCTAGGGACAGAAAACTCTAGGTAGGGAGAGTGTCAGTTTATTTCACTGTGCGAGTCCTTGTTTCTAGGGACAAAGAAGGAAAGTGAGGGGAATTCTCCTTGTGCTATAGTGTGCTTTAAAAAAACATTTTTTCTAGGGACAGAAAACTCTAGGTAGGGAGAGTGTCAGTTTCTTTCACTGTGCGAGTCCTTGTTTCTAGGGACAAAGAAGGAAAGTGAGGGGAATTCTCCTTGTGCTATAGTGTGCTTTAAAAAAACATTTTTTCTAGGGACAGAAAACTCTAGGTAGGGAGAGTGTCAGTTTATTTCACTGTGCGAGTCCTTGTTTCTAGGGACAAAGAAGGAAAGTGAGGGGAATTCTCCTTGTGCTATAGTGTGCTTTAAAAAAACATTTTTTCTAGGGACAGAAAACTCTAGGTAGGGAGAGTGTCAGTTTCTTTCACTGTGCGAGTCCTTGTTTCTAGGGACAAAGAAGGAAAGTGAGGGGAATTCTCCTTGTGCTATAGTGTGCTTTAAAAAAACATTTTTTCTAGGGACAGAAAACTCTAGGTAGGGAGAGTGTCAGTTTCTTTCACTGTGCGAGTCCTTGTTTCTAGGGACAAAGAAGGAAAGTGAGGGGAATTCTCCTTGTGCTATAGTGTGCTTTAAAAAAACATTTTTTCTAGGGACAGAAAACTCTAGGTAGGGAGAGTGTCAGTTTCTTTCACTGTGCGAGTCCTTGTTTCTAGGGACAAAGAAGGAAAGTGAGGGGAATTCTCCTTGTGCTATAGTGTGCTTTAAAAAAACATTTTTTCTAGGGACAGAAAACTCTAGGTAGGGAGAGTGTCAGTTTCTTTCACTGTGCGAGTCCTTGTTTCTAGGGACAAAGAAGGAAAGTGAGGGGAATTCTCCTTGTGCTATAGTGTGCTTTAAAAAAACATTTTTTCTAGGGACAGAAAACTCTAGGTAGGGAGAGTGTCAGTTTATTTCACTGTGCGAGTCCTTGTTTCTAGGGACAAAGAAGGAAAGTGAGGGGAATTCTCCTTGTGCTATAGTGTGCTTTAAAAAAACATTTTTTCTAGGGACAGAAAACTCTAGGTAGGGAGAGTGTCAGTTTCTTTCACTGTGCGAGTCCTTGTTTCTAGGGACAAAGAAGGAAAGTGAGGGGAATTCTCCTTGTGCTATAGTGTGCTTTAAAAAAACATTTTTTCTAGGGACAGAAAACTCTAGGTAGGGAGAGTGTCAGTTTCTTTCACTGTGCGAGTCCTTGTTTCTAGGGACAAAGAAGGAAAGTGAGGGGAATTCTCCTTGTGCTATAGTGTGCTTTAAAAAAACATTTTTTCTAGGGACAGAAAACTCTAGGTAGGGAGAGTGTCAGTTTCTTTCACTGTGCGAGTCCTTGTTTCTAGGGACAAAGAAGGAAAGTGAGGGGAATTCTCCTTGTGCTATAGTGTGCTTTAAAAAAACATTTTTTCTAGGGACAGAAAACTCTAGGTAGGGAGAGTGTCAGTTTCTTTCACTGTGCGAGTCCTTGTTTCTAGGGACAAAGAAGGAAAGTGAGGGGAATTCTCCTTGTGCTATAGTGTGCTTTAAAAAAACATTTTTTCTAGGGACAGAAAACTCTAGGTAGGGAGAGTGTCAGTTTCTTTCACTGTGCGAGTCCTTGTTTCTAGGGACAAAGAAGGAAAGTGAGGGGAATTCTCCTTGTGCTATAGTGTGCTTTAAAAAAACATTTTTTCTAGGGACAGAAAACTCTAGGTAGGGAGAGTGTCAGTTTCTTTCACTGTGCGAGTCCTTGTTTCTAGGGACAAAGAAGGAAAGTGAGGGGAATTCTCCTTGTGCTATAGTGTGCTTTAAAAAAACATTTTTTCTAGGGACAGAAAACTCTAGGTAGGGAGAGTGTCAGTTTCTTTCACTGTGCGAGTCCTTGTTTCTAGGGACAAAGAAGGAAAGTAAGGGGAATTCTCCTTGTGCTATAGTGTGCTTTAAAAAAACATTTTTTCTAGGGACAGAAAACTCTAGGTAGGGAGAGTGTCAGTTTCTTTCACTGTGCGAGTCCTTGTTTCTAGGGACAAAGAAGGAAAGTGAGGGGAATTCTCCTTGTGCTATAGTGTGCTTTAAAAAAAAATGTTTCTAGGGACAGAAAACTCTAGGTAGGGAGAGTGTCAGTTTCTTTCACTGTGCGAGTCCTTGCTTCTAGGGACAAAGAAGGAAAGTGAGGGGAATTCTCCTTGTGCTATAGTGTGCTTTAAAAAAACATTTTTTCTAGGGACAGAAAACTCTAGGTAGGGAGAGTGTCAGTTTCTTTCACTGTGCGAGTCCTTGTTTCTAGGGACAAAGAAGGAAAGTGAGGGGAATTCTCCTTGTGCTATAGTGTGCTTTAAAAAAACATTTTTTCTAGGGACAGAAAACTCTAGGTAGGGAGAGTGTCAGTTTCTTTCACTGTGCGAGTCCTTGTTTCTAGGGACAAAGAAGGAAAGTGAGGGGAATTCTCCTTGTGCTATAGTGTGCTTTAAAAAAACATTTTTTCTAGGGACAGAAAACTCTAGGTAGGGAGAGTGTCAGTTTCTTTCACTGTGCGAGTCCTTGTTTCTAGGGACAAAGAAGGAAAGTGAGGGGAATTCTCCTTGTGCTATAGTGTGCTTTAAAAAAACATTTTTTCTAGGGACAGAAAACTCTAGGTAGGGAGAGTGTCAGTTTCTTTCACTGTGCGAGTCCTTGTTTCTAGGGACAAAGAAGGAAAGTGAGGGGAATTCTCCTTGTGCTATAGTGTGCTTTAAAAAAACATTTTTTCTAGGGACAGAAAACTCTAGGTAGGGAGAGTGTCAGTTTCTTTCACTGTGCGAGTCCTTGTTTCTAGGGACAAAGAAGGAAAGTGAGGGGAATTCTCCTTGTGCTATAGTGTGCTTTAAAAAAACATTTTTTCTAGGGACAGAAAACTCTAGGTAGGGAGAGTGTCAGTTTCTTTCACTGTGCGAGTCCTTGTTTCTAGGGACAAAGAAGGAAAGTGAGGGGAATTCTCCTTGTGCTATAGTGTGCTTTAAAAAAACATTTTTTCTAGGGACAGAAAACTCTAGGTAGGGAGAGTGTCAGTTTCTTTCACTGTGCGAGTCCTTGTTTCTAGGGACAAAGAAGGAAAGTGAGGGGAATTCTCCTTGTGCTATAGTGTGCTTTAAAAAAACATTTTTTCTAGGGACAGAAAACTCTAGGTAGGGAGAGTGTCAGTTTCTTTCACTGTGCGAGTCCTTGTTTCTAGGGACAAAGAAGGAAAGTGAGGGGAATTCTCCTTGTGCTATAGTGTGCTTTAAAAAAACATTTTTTCTAGGGACAGAAAACTCTAGGTAGGGAGAGTGTCAGTTTCTTTCACTGTGCGAGTCCTTGTTTCTAGGGACAAAGAAGGAAAGTGAGGGGAATTCTCCTTGTGCTATAGTGTGCTTTAAAAAAAAATTTTTCTAGGGACAGAAAACTCTAGGTAGGGAGAGTGTCAGTTTCTTTCACTGTGCGAGTCCTTGCTTCTAGGGACAAAGAAGGAAAGTGAGGGGAATTCTCCTTGTGCTATAGTGTGCTTTAAAAAAACATTTTTTCTAGGGACAGAAAACTCTAGGTAGGGAGAGTGTCAGTTTCTTTCACTGTGCGAGTCCTTGTTTCTAGGGACAAAGAAGGAAAGTGAGGGGAATTCTCCTTGTGCTATAGTGTGCTTTAAAAAAACATTTTTTCTAGGGACAGAAAACTCTAGGTAGGGAGAGTGTCAGTTTCTTTCACTGTGCGAGTCCTTGTTTCTAGGGACAAAGAAGGAAAGTGAGGGGAATTCTCCTTGTGCTATAGTGTGCTTTAAAAAAACATTTTTTCTAGGGACAGAAAACTCTAGGTAGGGAGAGTGTCAGTTTCTTTCACTGTGCGAGTCCTTGTTTCTAGGGACAAAGAAGGAAAGTGAGGGGAATTCTCCTTGTGCTATAGTGTGCTTTAAAAAAACATTTTTTCTAGGGACAGAAAACTCTAGGTAGGGAGAGTGTCAGTTTCTTTCACTGTGCGAGTCCTTGTTTCTAGGGACAAAGAAGGAAAGTGAGGGGAATTCTCCTTGTGCTATAGTGTGCTTTAAAAAAAAAATTTTCTAGGGACAGAAAACTCTAGGTAGGGAGAGTGTCAGTTTCTTTCACTGTGCGAGTTCTTGCTTCTAGGGACAAAGAAGGAAAGTGAGGGGAATTCTCCTTGTGCTATAGTGTGCTTTAAAAAAACATTTTTTCTAGGGACAGAAAACTCTAGGTAGGGAGAGTGTCAGTTTCTTTCACTGTGCGAGTCCTTGTTTCTAGGGACAAAGAAGGAAAGTGAGGGGAATTCTCCTTGTGCTATAGTGTGCTTTAAAAAAACATTTTTTCTAGGGACAGAAAACTCTAGGTAGGGAGAGTGTCAGTTTCTTTCACTGTGCGAGTCCTTGTTTCTAGGGACAAAGAAGGAAAGTGAGGGGAATTCTCCTTGTGCTATAGTGTGCTTTAAAAAAACATTTTTTCTAGGGACAGAAAACTCTAGGTAGGGAGAGTGTCAGTTTCTTTCACTGTGCGAGTCCTTGTTTCTAGGGACAAAGAAGGAAAGTGAGGGGAATTCTCCTTGTGCTATAGTGTGCTTTAAAAAAACATTTTTTCTAGGGACAGAAAACTCTAGGTAGGGAGAGTGTCAGTTTCTTTCACTGTGCGAGTCCTTGTTTCTAGGGACAAAGAAGGAAAGTGAGGGGAATTCTCCTTGTGCTATAGTGTGCTTTAAAAAAACATTTTTTCTAGGGACAGAAAACTCTAGGTAGGGAGAGTGTCAGTTTCTTTCACTGTGCGAGTCCTTGTTTCTAGGGACAAAGAAGGAAAGTGAGGGGAATTCTCCTTGTGCTATAGTGTGCTTTAAAAAAACATTTTTTCTAGGGACAGAAAACTCTAGGTAGGGAGAGTGTCAGTTTCTTTCACTGTGCGAGTCCTTGTTTCTAGGGACAAAGAAGGAAAGTGAGGGGAATTCTCCTTGTGCTATAGTGTGCTTTAAAAAAACATTTTTTCTAGGGACAGAAAACTCTAGGTAGGGAGAGTGTCAGTTTCTTTCACTGTGCGAGTCCTTGTTTCTAGGGACAAAGAAGGAAAGTGAGGGGAATTCTCCTTGTGCTATAGTGTGCTTTAAAAAAACATTTTTTCTAGGGACAGAAAACTCTAGGTAGGGAGAGTGTCAGTTTCTTTCACTGTGCGAGTCCTTGTTTCTAGGGACAAAGAAGGAAAGTGAGGGGAATTCTCCTTGTGCTATAGTGTGCTTCCTCATCAACCATCTTTGAAATCCTTGTTTTTTGGACAGTCAGGGAAATTGTCGTTGTGCTATTCTGTGCAAAAGCAATCATCCTCAACCATATTTAGAAATCCTTAAGTAAAGGGACAGAGAAGGACACCTGAAGGTAGCCCTTATTGCTTTTTTCCCATCTCCCTGCAGGCCATCTATTAGAATGTCTGGAAGGCAAACAAGGAGAGGCAGACAGTCAGGAGGCAATAAAAGAGGGCAAGCAGGCTCTGTGTCTGGGGGCAACAGTGCTGGTCGTGGACGCGGTGCATTGTCATCAGCACTTGGCCATGGGACACGCTTGTCCTTCTTTTCGGCAGCTGGACATGTTGAGCCACATCATGCCGAAGACTTGGTAGAGTGGATGACCAAGCCCTCCTCCTCCTCCTCATCCTCTCTCACCCAGGCTCAGGGTACTGGCAAAGCAGCTGCCAAAGCGTCCTCTTCCCTGGTATCAATGTCAGACTCATCATCAGTCACTCCTTCCCTAGACCCACCATGTCCTCCTCCTGAGGAGTCCCCCGAACTGTTTGAGCACAGTGTTGGGTACATGCTCCAGGAGGATGCCCAGCGTTTCGAAGGGTCTGATGATGAAACCCAGCTACAGGAAGGCAGTAGCGTGAGAGCAGACAGAGGGGATGCTCAAGAAGGACACCAATCTGGCAGTCATGTTCCAGCAGCTGCAGCATACTGCCAGATTGGCTCCAGTGATGAGGAGGGAGGGGATGATGAGGTCACTGACTCCACGTGGGTGCCTAATAGGAGAGAGGAGGAGGAGGAGGAGGAGGCACATCTCCAACGAGGCAGGATGCCCTTTGGTGGCCAGCGTAAGGGCAGTACACCGACGGAATCACACCGCAGAGCTCCGCCTGTGCAGGGCGCTGCCTCTGCCCGTCATTCAAAAAGTTCCTTGGTGTGGGCCTTTTTTGAGGCTAGTGCATCAGATCGCACAGCTGCTGTTTGCAACATATGTCTCAAGCGTATATCGCGTGGCCAAAACATCAGCCGCTTGGGTACCACATGCCTGACCAGACATATGTTGACCTGCCATGCAGCTCGTTGGCAAGCCTACCTCAAAGACCCACACCAAAGAACAAAGCGGACCTCTCCTTGCACCGCATCAGCTGGGATCTCCAACCCCACTATAACTTCAGTCCTCTCTGAAACATGCACTGAGAGGAATGAAGGTGTAGAATTAGGTGTGTCACAGCCAAGTACTTGCGGCCACTCTGCTAGCAGTACACCGACGTCCGATTCTAGCAGGCAAATTTCCCTGCCCCAGCTGCTGGACCGTCAAAAGAAGTTCACTCCCAGCCATCCACATGCCCAGCGGTTGAATGCTAGCTTGGCTAAATTGCTAGCGCTTCAACTGCTGCCTTTTCAGTTGGTAGACTCGGCCCCCTTCCGTGAGTTTGTGCAATGTGCGGTTCCTCAGTGGCAGGTTCCCAAACGCCACTTTTTCTCACGGAAGGCTATTCCGGCTCTCTACCGGCATGTGGAAGGCAATGTCTTGGCCTCGCTGGACAGGGCGGTCAGCGGTAAGGTGCATATTACCGCTGACTCATGGTCCAGCAGGCATGGACAGGGACGTTACCTTTCTTTCACGGCCCATTGGGTCACTCTTTTGGCAGCTGGGAAGGATGCAGGACAAGGTGCAGTAATGTTGGAGGTTGTCCCACCGCCACGCCTCCAAAATGCTACTACTGGTTGTGACACACCTCTCTCCTCCACCCCCTCCTCTTCTTCTTCCTCCATGGCTAGGGATGAGCTTCGTGTTCGAGTCGAACATACGTTCGACTCGAACATCGGCTGTTCGATCGTTCGACGAAGATCGAACGATTTGGGCCGTTCGCGCCAAATTCGAGTGACGCGAACGGCCCACAATGCACTACGCCATCGCAGTGTCATCCAGGCGCTGTGATTGGCCAAGCATGCACTGTGACCCCGCATGCTTGGCCAATCACAGCGCCGGCAGCGAGGAGAGCAATGATTGGCCACAGGCAGGATGCCTGTGGCCAATTATTGCTGAGGGTGTTTAGTACACGCCCCACACTATAAAAGGCCGCCAGCACGGCGGCCTAGTGTAGTGTGTTCCGGAGCAGGGAAAGAGCAGCATAGGCAGGGACAGTGACTTTTATTTCTTTCTTGCTTAACCTGGATTCCTTTAGTTTAGGGAAAGAGAAGGATAGGTAGGGAGAGTGTCAGTGTGTTTTGTGCTTGTGCTATAGTGTGCTTAAAAAAACATTTTTTCTAGGGACAGAAAACTGTAGGTAGGGAAAGTGTCAGTTTCTTTCACTGTGCAAGTCCTTGTTTCTAGGGACTGGGAAGGACAGTGAGTGAATTCTCCTTGTGCTATAGTGTGCTTAAAAAAAACATTTTTTCTAGGGACAGAAAACTGTAGGTAGGGAGAGTGTCAGTTTCTTTCACTGTGCAAGTCCTTGTTTCTAGGGACTGGGAAGGACAGTGAGTGAATTCTCCTTGTGCTATAGTGTGCTTTAAAAAAACATTTTTTCTAGGGACAGAAAACTGTAGGTAGGGAGAGTGTCAGTTTCTTTCACTGTGCAAGTCCTTGTTTCTAGGGACTGGGAAGGACAGTGAGTGAATTCTCCTTGTGCTATAGTGTGCTTAAAAAAAACATTTTTTCTAGGGACAGAAAACTGTAGGTAGGGAGAGTGTCAGTTTCTTTCACTGTGCAAGTCCTTGTTTCTAGGGACTGGGAAGGACAGTGAGTGAATTCTCCTTGTGCTATAGTGTGCTTAAAAAAAACATTTTTTCTAGGGACAGAAAACTCTAGGTAGGGAGAGTGTCAGTTTCTTTCACTGTGCAAGTCCTTGTTTCTAGGGACTGGGAAGGACAGTGAGTGAATTCTCCTTGTGCTATAGTGTGCTTAAAAAAAACATTTTTTCTAGGGACAGAAAACTGTAGGTAGGGAGAGTGTCAGTTTCTTTCACTGTGCAAGTCCTTGTTTCTAGGGACTGGGAAGGACAGTGAGTGAATTCTCCTTGTGCTATAGTGTGCTTAAAAAAAACATTTTTTCTAGGGACAGAAAACTGTAGGTAGGGAGAGTGTCAGTTTCTTTCACTGTGCAAGTCCTTGTTTCTAGGGACTGGGAAGGACAGTGAGTGAATTCTCCTTGTGCTATAGTGTGCTTAAAAAAAACATTTTTTCTAGGGACAGAAAACTGTAGGTAGGGAGAGTGTCAGTTTCTTTCACTGTGCAAGTCCTTGTTTCTAGGGACTGGGAAGGACAGTGAGTGAATTCTCCTTGTGCTATAGTGTGCTTAAAAAAAACATTTTTTCTAGGGACAGAAAACTGTAGGTAGGGAGAGTGTCAGTTTCTTTCACTGTGCAAGTCCTTGTTTCTAGGGACTGGGAAGGACAGTGAGTGAATTCTCCTTGTGCTATAGTGTGCTTAAAAAAAACATTTTTTCTAGGGACAGAAAACTGTAGGTAGGGAGAGTGTCAGTTTCTTTCACTGTGCAAGTCCTTGTTTCTAGGGACTGGGAAGGACAGTGAGTGAATTCTCCTTGTGCTATAGTGTGCTTAAAAAAAACATTTTTTCTAGGGACAGAAAACTCTAGGTAGGGAGAGTGTCAGTTTCTTTCACTGTGCAAGTCCTTGTTTCTAGGGACTGGGAAGGACAGTGAGTGAATTCTCCTTGTGGTATAGTGTGCTTAAAAAAAACATTTTTTCTAGGGACAGAAAACTCTAGGTAGGGAGAGTGTCAGTTTCTTTCACTGTGCAAGTCCTTGTTTCTAGGGACTGGGAAGGACAGTGAGTGAATTCTCCTTGTGCTATAGTGTGCTTAAAAAAAACATTTTTTCTAGGGACAGAAAACTCTAGGTAGGGAGAGTGTCAGTTTCTTTCACTGTGCAAGTCCTTGTTTCTAGGGACTGGGAAGGACAGTGAGTGAATTCTCCTTGTGCTATAGTGTGCTTAAAAAAAACATTTTTTCTAGGGACAGAAAACTCTAGGTAGGGAGAGTGTCAGTTTCTTTCACTGTGCAAGTCCTTGTTTCTAGGGACTGGGAAGGACAGTGAGTGAATTCTCCTTGTGCTATAGTGTGCTTAAAAAAAACATTTTTTCTAGGGACAGAAAACTCTAGGTAGGGAGAGTGTCAGTTTCTTTCACTGTGCAAGTCCTTGTTTCTAGGGACTGGGAAGGACAGTGAGTGAATTCTCCTTGTGCTATAGTGTGCTTAAAAAAAACATTTTTTCTAGGGACAGAAAACTGTAGGTAGGGAGAGTGTCAGTTTCTTTCACTGTGCAAGTCCTTGTTTCTAGGGACTGGGAAGGACAGTGAGTGAATTCTCCTTGTGCTATAGTGTGCTTAAAAAAAACATTTTTTCTAGGGACAGAAAACTCTAGGTAGGGAGAGTGTCAGTTTCTTTCACTGTGCAAGTCCTTGTTTCTAGGGACTGGGAAGGACAGTGAGTGAATTCTCCTTGTGCTATAGTGTGCTTAAAAAAAACATTTTTTCTAGGGACAGAAAACTGTAGGTAGGGAGAGTGTCAGTTTCTTTCACTGTGCAAGTCCTTGTTTCTAGGGACTGGGAAGGACAGTGAGTGAATTCTCCTTGTGCTATAGTGTGCTTAAAAAAAACATTTTTTCTAGGGACAGAAAACTCTAGGTAGGGAGAGTGTCAGTTTCTTTCACTGTGCAAGTCCTTGTTTCTAGGGACTGGGAAGGACAGTGAGTGAATTCTCCTTGTGCTATAGTGTGCTTAAAAAAAACATTTTTTCTAGGGACAGAAAACTGTAGGTAGGGAGAGTGTCAGTTTCTTTCACTGTGCAAGTCCTTGTTTCTAGGGACTGGGAAGGACAGTGAGTGAATTCTCCTTGTGCTATAGTGTGCTTAAAAAAAACATTTTTTCTAGGGACAGAAAACTCTAGGTAGGGAGAGTGTCAGTTTCTTTCACTGTGCAAGTCCTTGTTTCTAGGGACTGGGAAGGACAGTGAGTGAATTCTCCTTGTGCTATAGTGTGCTTAAAAAAAACATTTTTTCTAGGGACAGAAAACTGTAGGTAGGGAGAGTGTCAGTTTCTTTCACTGTGCAAGTCCTTGTTTCTAGGGACTGGGAAGGACAGTGAGTGAATTCTCCTTGTGCTATAGTGTGCTTAAAAAAAACATTTTTTCTAGGGACAGAAAACTGTAGGTAGGGAGAGTGTCAGTTTCTTTCACTGTGCAAGTCCTTGTTTCTAGGGACTGGGAAGGACAGTGAGTGAATTCTCCTTGTGCTATAGTGTGCTTAAAAAAAACATTTTTTCTAGGGACAGAAAACTCTAGGTAGGGAGAGTGTCAGTTTCTTTCACTGTGCAAGTCCTTGTTTCTAGGGACTGGGAAGGACAGTGAGTGAATTCTCCTTGTGCTATAGTGTGCTTAAAAAAAAACATTTTTTCTAGGGACAGAAAACTCTAGGTAGGGAGAGTGTCAGTTTCTTTCACTGTGCAAGTCCTTGTTTCTAGGGACTGGGAAGGACAGTGAGTGAATTCTCCTTGTGCTATAGTGTGCTTAAAAAAAACATTTTTTCTAGGGACAGAAAACTCTAGGTAGGGAGAGTGTCAGTTTATTTCACTGTGCAAGTCCTTGTTTCTAGGGACTGGGAAGGACAGTGAGTGAATTCTCCTTGTGCTATAGTGTGCTTAAAAAAAACATTTTTTCTAGGGACAGAAAACTGTAGGTAGGGAGAGTGTCAGTTTCTTTCACTGTGCAAGTCCTTGTTTCTAGGGACTGGGAAGGACAGTGAGTGAATTCTCCTTGTGCTATAGTGTGCTTAAAAAAACATTTTTTCTAGGGACAGAAAACTGTAGGTAGGGAGAGTGTCAGTTTCTTTCACTGTGCAAGTCCTTGTTTCTAGGGACTGGGAAGGACAGTGAGTGAATTCTCCTTGTGCTATAGTGTGCTTAAAAAAAACATTTTTTCTAGGGACAGAAAACTGTAGGTAGGGAGAGTGTCAGTTTCTTTCACTGTGCAAGTCCTTGTTTCTAGGGACTGGGAAGGACAGTGAGTGAATTCTCCTTGTGCTATAGTGTGCTTAAAAAAAACATTTTTTCTAGGGACAGAAAACTGTAGGTAGGGAGAGTGTCAGTTTCTTTCACTGTGCAAGTCCTTGTTTCTAGGGACTGGGAAGGACAGTGAGTGAATTCTCCTTGTGCTATAGTGTGCTTAAAAAAAACATTTTTTCTAGGGACAGAAAACTGTAGGTAGGGAGAGTGTCAGTTTCTTTCACTGTGCAAGTCCTTGTTTCTAGGGACTGGGAAGGACAGTGAGTGAATTCTCCTTGTGCTATAGTGTGCTTAAAAAAAACATTTTTTCTAGGGACAGAAAACTCTAGGTAGGGAGAGTGTCAGTTTCTTTCACTGTGCAAGTCCTTGTTTCTAGGGACTGGGAAGGACAGTGAGTGAATTCTCCTTGTGCTATAGTGTGCTTAAAAAAAACATTTTTTCTAGGGACAGAAGACTCTAGGTAGGGAGAGTGTCAGTTTCTTTCACTGTGCAAGTCCTTGTTTCTAGGGACTGGGAAGGACAGTGAGTGAATTCTCCTTGTGCTATAGTGTGCTTAAAAAAAACATTTTTTCTAGGGACAGAAAACTGTAGGTAGGGAGAGTGTCAGTTTCTTTCACTGTGCAAGTCCTTGTTTCTAGGGACTGGGAAGGACAGTGAGTGAATTCTCCTTGTGCTATAGTGTGCTTAAAAAAAACATTTTTTCTAGGGACAGAAAACTGTAGGTAGGGAGAGTGTCAGTTTCTTTCACTGTGCAAGTCCTTGTTTCTAGGGAATGGGAAGGACAGTGAGTGAATTCTCCTTGTGCTATAGTGTGCTTAAAAAAACATTTTTTCTAGGGACAGAAAACTGTAGGTAGGGAGAGTGTCAGTTTCTTTCACTGTGCAAGTCCTTGTTTCTAGGGACTGGGAAGGACAGTGAGTGAATTCTCCTTGTGCTATAGTGTGCTTTAAAAAAAACATTTTTTCTAGGGACAGAAAACTGTAGGTAGGGAGAGTGTCAGTTTCTTTCACTGTGCAAGTCCTTGTTTCTAGGGACTGGGAAGGACAGTGAGTGAATTCTCCTTGTGCTATAGTGTGCTTAAAAAAAACATTTTTTCTAGGGACAGAAAACTGTAGGTAGGGAGAGTGTCAGTTTCTTTCACTGTGCAAGTCCTTGTTTCTAGGGACTGGGAAGGACAGTGAGTGAATTCTCCTTGTGCTATAGTGTGCTTAAAAAAAACATTTTTTCTAGGGACAGAAAACTGTAGGTAGGGAGAGTGTCAGTTTCTTTCACTGTGCAAGTCCTTGTTTCTAGGGACTGGGAAGGACAGTGAGTGAATTCTCCTTGTGCTATAGTGTGCTTAAAAAAAACATTTTTTCTAGGGACAGAAAACTCTAGGTAGGGAGAGTGTCAGTTTCTTTCACTGTGCAAGTCCTTGTTTCTAGGGACTGGGAAGGACAGTGAGTGAATTCTCCTTGTGCTATAGTGTGCTTAAAAAAAACATTTTTTCTAGGGACAGAAAACTCTAGGTAGGGAGAGTGTCAGTTTCTTTCACTGTGCAAGTCCTTGTTTCTAGGGACTGGGAAGGACAGTGAGTGAATTCTCCTTGTGCTATAGTGTGCTTAAAAAAAACATTTTTTCTAGGGACAGAAGACTCTAGGTAGGGAGAGTGTCAGTTTCTTTCACTGTGCAAGTCCTTGTTTCTAGGGACTGGGAAGGACAGTGAGTGAATTCTCCTTGTGCTATAGTGTGCTTAAAAAAAACATTTTTTCTAGGGACAGAAAACTGTAGGTAGGGAGAGTGTCAGTTTCTTTCACTGTGCAAGTCCTTGTTTCTAGGGACTGGGAAGGACAGTGAGTGAATTCTCCTTGTGCTATAGTGTGCTTAAAAAAAACATTTTTTCTAGGGACAGAAAACTGTAGGTAGGGAGAGTGTCAGTTTCTTTCACTGTGCAAGTCCTTGTTTCTAGGGAATGGGAAGGACAGTGAGTGAATTCTCCTTGTGCTATAGTGTGCTTAAAAAAAACATTTTTTCTAGGGACAGAAAACTGTAGGTAGGGAGAGTGTCAGTTTCTTTCACTGTGCAAGTCCTTGTTTCTAGGGACTGGGAAGGACAGTGAGTGAATTCTCCTTGTGCTATAGTGTGCTTTAAAAAAACATTTTTTCTAGGGACAGAAAACTGTAGGTAGGGAGAGTGTCAGTTTCTTTCACTGTGCAAGTCCTTGTTTCTAGGGACTGGGAAGGACAGTGAGTGAATTCTCCTTGTGCTATAGTGTGCTTAAAAAAACATTTTTTCTAGGGACAGAAAACTGTAGGTAGGGAGAGTGTCAGTTTCTTTCACTGTGCAAGTCCTTGTTTCTAGGGACTGGGAAGGACAGTGAGTGAATTCTCCTTGTGCTATAGTGTGCTTAAAAAAAACATTTTTTCTAGGGACAGAAAACTGTAGGTAGGGAGAGTGTCAGTTTCTTTCACTGTGCAAGTCCTTGTTTCTAGTGACTGGGAAGGACAGTGAGTGAATTCTCCTTGTGCTATAGTGTGCTTAAAAAAAACATTTTTTCTAGGGACAGAAAACTGTAGGTAGGGAGAGTGTCAGTTTCTTTCACTGTGCAAGTCCTTGTTTCTAGGGACTGGGAAGGACAGTGAGTGAATTCTCCTTGTGCTATAGTGTGCTTAAAAAAAAATTTTTTCTAGGGACAGAAAACTGTAGGTAGGGAGAGTGTCAGTTTCTTTCACTGTGCAAGTCCTTGTTTCTAGGGACTGGGAAGGACAGTGAGTGAATTCTCCTTGTGCTATAGTGTGCTTAAAAAAAACATTTTTTCTATGGACAGAAAACTCTAGGTAGGGAGAGTGTCAGTTTCTTTCACTGTGCAAGTCCTTGTTTCTAGGGACTGGGAAGGACAGTGAGTGAATTCTCCTTGTGCTATAGTGTGCTTAAAAAAAACATTTTTTCTAGGGACAGAAAACTGTAGGTAGGGAGAGTGTCAGTTTCTTTCACTGTGCAAGTCCTTGTTTCTAGGGACTGGGAAGGACAGTGAGTGAATTCTCCTTGTGCTATAGTGTGCTTAAAAAAAACATTTTTTCTAGGGACAGAAAACTCTAGGTAGGGAGAGTGTCAGTTTCTTTCACTGTGCAAGTCCTTGTTTCTAGGGACTGGGAAGGACAGTGAGTGAATTCTCCTTGTGCTATAGTGTGCTTAAAAAAAACATTTTTTCTAGGGACAGAAAACTGTAGGTAGGGAGAGTGTCAGTTTCTTTCACTGTGCAAGTCCTTGTTTCTAGGGACTGGGAAGGACAGTGAGTGAATTCTCCTTGTGCTATAGTGTGCTTAAAAAAAACATTTTTTCTAGGGACAGAAAACTCTAGGTAGGGAGAGTGTCAGTTTCTTTCACTGTGCAAGTCCTTGTTTCTAGGGACTGGGAAGGACAGTGAGTGAATTCTCCTTGTGCTATAGTGTGCTTAAAAAAAACATTTTTTCTAGGGACAGAAAACTGTAGGTAGGGAGAGTGTCAGTTTCTTTCACTGTGCAAGTCCTTGTTTCTAGGACTGGGAAGGACAGTGAGTGAATTCTCCTTGTGCTATAGTGTGCTTAAAAAAAACATTTTTTCTAGGGACAGAAAACTGTAGGTAGGGAGAGTGTCAGTTTCTTTCACTGTGCAAGTCCTTGTTTCTAGGGACTGGGAAGGACAGTGAGTGAATTCTCCTTGTGCTATAGTGTGCTTAAAAAAAACATTTTTTCTAGGGACAGAAAACTGTAGGTAGGGAGAGTGTCAGTTTCTTTCACTGTGCAAGTCCTTGTTTCTAGGGACTGGGAAGGACAGTGAGTGAATTCTCCTTGTGCTATAGTGTGCTTAAAAAAAACATTTTTTCTAGGGACAGAAAACTGTAGGTAGGGAGAGTGTCAGTTTCTTTCACTGTGCAAGTCCTTGTTTCTAGGGACTGGGAAGGACAGTGAGTGAATTCTCCTTGTGCTATACTGTGCTTAAAAAAAACATTTTTTCTAGGGACAGAAAACTCTAGGTAGGGAGAGTGTCAGTTTCTTTCACTGTGCAAGTCCTTGTTTCTAGGGACTGGGAAGGACAGTGAGTGAATTCTCCTTGTGCTATAGTGTGCTTAAAAAAAAACATTTTTTCTAGGGACAGAAAACTCTAGGTAGGGAGAGTGTCAGTTTCTTTCACTGTGCAAGTCCTTGTTTCTAGGGACTGGGAAGGACAGTGAGTGAATTCTCCTTGTGCTATAGTGTGCTTAAAAAAAACATTTTTTCTAGGGACAGAAAACTGTAGGTAGGGAGAGTGTCAGTTTCTTTCACTGTGCAAGTCCTTGTTTCTAGGACTGGGAAGGACAGTGAGTGAATTCTCCTTGTGCTATAGTGTGCTTAAAAAAACATTTTTTCTAGGGACAGAAAACTGTAGGTAGGGAGAGTGTCAGTTTCTTTCACTGTGCAAGTCCTTGTTTCTAGGGACTGGGAAGGACAGTGAGTGAATTCTCCTTGTGCTATAGTGTGCTTAAAAAAAACATTTTTTCTAGGGACAGAAAACTGTAGGTAGGGAGAGTGTCAGTTTCTTTCACTGTGCAAGTCCTTGTTTCTAGGGACTGGGAAGGACAGTGAGTGAATTCTCCTTGTGCTATACTGTGCTTAAAAAAAACATTTTTTCTAGGGACAGAAAACTCTAGGTAGGGAGAGTGTCAGTTTCTTTCACTGTGCAAGTCCTTGTTTCTAGGGACTGGGAAGGACAGTGAGTGAATTCTCCTTGTGCTATAGTGTGCTTAAAAAAAAACATTTTTTCTAGGGACAGAAAACTCTAGGTAGGGAGAGTGTCAGTTTCTTTCACTGTGCAAGTCCTTGTTTCTAGGGACTGGGAAGGACAGTGAGTTAATTCTCCTTGTGCTATAGTGTGCTTAAAAAAAACATTTTTTCTAGGGACAGAAAACTCTAGGTAGGGAGAGTGTCAGTTTATTTCACTGTGCAAGTCCTTGTTTCTAGGGACTGGGAAGGACAGTGAGTGAATTCTCCTTGTGCTATAGTGTGCTTAAAAAAAACATTTTTTCTAGGGACAGAAAACTGTAGGTAGGGAGAGTGTCAGTTTCTTTCACTGTGCAAGTCCTTGTTTCTAGGGACTGGGAAGGACAGTGAGTGAATTCTCCTTGTGCTATAGTGTGCTTAAAAAAAAACATTTTTTCTAGGGACAGAAAACTGTAGGTAGGGAGAGTGTCAGTTTCTTTCACTGTGCAAGTCCTTGTTTCTAGGGACTGGGAAGGACAGTGAGTGAATTCTCCTTGTGCTATAGTGTGCTTAAAAAAAACATTTTTTCTAGGGACAGAAAACTGTAGGTAGGGAGAGTGTCAGTTTCTTTCACTGTGCAAGTCCTTGTTTCTAGGGACTGGGAAGGACAGTGAGTGAATTCTCCTTGTGCTATAGTGTGCTTAAAAAAAAAATTTTTCTAGGGACAGAAAACTCTAGGTAGGGAGAGTGTCAGTTTCTTTCACTGTGCAAGTCCTTGTTTCTAGGGACTGGGAAGGACAGTGAGTGAATTCTCCTTGTGCTATAGTGTGCTTAAAAAAAACATTTTTTCTAGGGACAGAAAACTGTAGGTAGGGAGAGTGTCAGTTTCTTTCACTGTGCAAGTCCTTGTTTCTAGGGACTGGAAAGGACAGTGAGTGAATTCTCCTTGTGCTATAGTGTGCTTAAAAAAAACATTTTTTCTAGGGACAGAAAACTCTAGGTAGGGAGAGTGTCAGTTTCTTTCACTGTGCAAGTCCTTGTTTCTAGGGACTGGGAAGGACAGTGAGTGAATTCTCCTTGTGCTATAGTGTGCTTAAAAAAAACATTTTTTCTAGGGACAGAAAACTCTAGGTAGGGAGAGTGTCAGTTTCTTTCACTGTGCAAGTCCTTGTTTCTAGGGACTGGGAAGGACAGTGAGTGAATTCTCCTTGTGCTATAGTGTGCTTAAAAAAAACATTTTTTCTAGGGACAGAAGACTCTAGGTAGGGAGAGTGTCAGTTTCTTTCACTGTGCAAGTCCTTGTTTCTAGGGACTGGGAAGGACAGTGAGTGAATTCTCCTTGTGCTATAGTGTGCTTAAAAAAACATTTTTTCTAGGGACAGAAAACTGTAGGTAGGGAGAGTGTCAGTTTCTTTCACTGTGCAAGTCCTTGTTTCTAGGGACTGGGAAGGACAGTGAGTGAATTCTCCTTGTGCTATAGTGTGCTTAAAAAAAACATTTTTTCTAGGGACAGAAAACTGTAGGTAGGGAGAGTGTCAGTTTCTTTCACTGTGCAAGTCCTTGTTTCTAGGGACTGGGAAGGACAGTGAGTGAATTCTCCTTGTGCTATAGTGTGCTTAAAAAAAACATTTTTTCTAGGGACAGAAAACTGTAGGTAGGGAGAGTGTCAGTTTCTTTCACTGTGCAAGTCCTTGTTTCTAGGGACTGGGAAGGACAGTGAGTGAATTCTCCTTGTGCTATAGTGTGCTTAAAAAAAACATTTTTTCTAGGGACAGAAAACTGTAGGTAGGGAGAGTGTCAGTTTCTTTCACTGTGCAAGTCCTTGTTTCTAGGGACTGGGAAGGACAGTGAGTGAATTCTCCTTGTGCTATAGTGTGCTTAAAAAAAACATTTTTTCTAGGGACAGAAAACTGTAGGTAGGGAGAGTGTCAGTTTCTTTCACTGTGCAAGTCCTTGTTTCTAGGGACTGGGAAGGACAGTGAGTGAATTCTCCTTGTGCTATAGTGTGCTTAAAAAAAACATTTTTTCTAGGGACAGAAAACTCTAGGTAGGGAGAGTGTCAGTTTCTTTCACTGTGCAAGTCCTTGTTTCTAGGGACTGGGAAGGACAGTGAGTGAATTCTCCTTGTGCTATAGTGTGCTTAAAAAAAACATTTTTTCTAGGGACAGAAAACTCTAGGTAGGGAGAGTGTCAGTTTCTTTCACTGTGCAAGTCCTTGTTTCTAGGGACTGGGAAGGACAGTGAGTGAATTCTCCTTGTGCTATAGTGTGCTTAAAAAAAACATTTTTTCTAGGGACAGAAGACTCTAGGTAGGGAGAGTGTCAGTTTCTTTCACTGTGCAAGTCCTTGTTTCTAGGGACTGGGAAGGACAGTGAGTGAATTCTCCTTGTGCTATAGTGTGCTTAAAAAAAACATTTTTTCTAGGGACAGAAAACTGTAGGTAGGGAGAGTGTCAGTTTCTTTCACTGTGCAAGTCCTTGTTTCTAGGGACTGGGAAGGACAGTGAGTGAATTCTCCTTGTGCTATAGTGTGCTTAAAAAAAACATTTTTTCTAGGGACAGAAAACTCTAGGTAGGGAGAGTGTCAGTTTCTTTCACTGTGCAAGTCCTTGTTTCTAGGGACTGGGAAGGACAGTGAGTGAATTCTCCTTGTGCTATAGTGTGCTAAAGCATTCCTCATCAACCATCTTTGAAATCCTTGTTTTTTGGACAGTCAGGGAAATTGTCGTTGTGCTATTCTGTGCAAAAGCAATCATCCTGAACCATATTTAGAAATCCTTAAGTAAAGGGACAGAGAAGGACACTTGAAGGTAGCCCTTATTGCTTTTTTCCCATCTCCCTGCAGGCCATCTATTAGAATGTCTGGAAGGCAAACAAGGAGAGGCAGACAGTCAGGAGGCAATAAAAGAGGGCAAGCAGGCTCTGTGTCTGGGGGCAACAGTGCTGGTCGTGGACGCGGTGCATTGTCATCAGCACATGGCCATGGGACACGCTTGTCCTTCTTTTCGGCAGCTGGACATGTTGAGCCACATCATGCCGAAGACTTGGTAGAGTGGATGACCAAGCCCTCCTCCTCCTCCTCATCCTCTCTCACCCAGGCTCAGGGTACTGGCAAAGCAGCTGCCAAAGCGTCCTCTTCCCTGGTATCAATGTCAGACTCATCATCAGTCACTCCTTCCCTAGACCCACCATGTCCTCCTCCTGAGGAGTCCCCCGAACTGTTTGAGCACAGTGTTGGGTACATGCTCCAGGAGGATGCCCAGCGTTTCGAAGGGTCTGATGATGAAACCCAGCTACAGGAAGGCAGTAGCGTGAGAGCAGACAGAGGGGATGCTCAAGAAGGACACCAATCTGGCAGTCATGTTCCAGCAGCTGCAGCATACTGCCAGATTGGCTCCAGTGATGAGGAGGGAGGGGATGATGAGGTCACTGACTCCACATGGGTGCCTAATAGGAGAGAGGAGGAGGAGGAGGATGAGGAGGAGGCACATCTCCAACGAGGCAGGATGCCCTTTGGTGGCCAGCGTAAGGGCAGTACACTGACGGAATCACACCGCAGAGCTCCGCCTGTGCAGGGCGCTGCCTCTGCCCGTCATTCAAAAAGTTCCTTGGTGTGGGCCTTTTTTGAGGCTAGTGCATCAGATCGCACAGCTGCTGTTTGCAACATATGTCTCAAGCGTATATCGCGTGGCCAAAACATCAGCCGCTTGGGTACCACATGCCTGACCAGACATATGTTGACCTGCCATGCAGCTCGTTGGCAAGCCTACCTCAAAGACCCACACCAAAGAACAAAGCGGACCTCTCCTTGCACCGCATCAGCTGGGATCTCCAACCCCACTATAACTTCAGTCCTCTCTGAAACATGCACTGAGAGGAATGAAGGTGTAGAATTAGGTGTGTCACAGCCAAGTACTTGCGGCCACTCTGCTAGCAGTTCACCGACGTCCGATTCTAGCAGGCAAATTTCCCTGCCCCAGCTGCTGGACCGTCGAAAGAAGTTCACTCCCAGCCATCCACATGCCCAGCGGTTGAATGCTAGCTTGGCTAAATTGCTAGCGCTTCAACTGCTGCCTTTTCAGTTGGTAGACTCGGCCCCCTTCCGTGAGTTTGTGCAATGTGCGGTTCCTCAGTGGCAGGTTCCCAAACGCCACTTTTTCTCACGGAAGGCTATTCCGGCTCTCTACCGGCATGTGGAAGGCAATGTCTTGGCCTCGCTGGACAGGGCGGTCAGCGGTAAGGTGCATATTACCGCTGACTCATGGTCCAGCAGGCATGGACAGGGACGTTACCTTTCTTTCACGGCCCATTGGGTCACTCTTTTGGCAGCTGGGAAGGATGCAGGACAAGGTGCAGTAGTGTTGGAGGTTGTCCCACCGCCACGCCTCCAAAATGCTACTACTGGTTGTGACACACCTCTCTCCTCCACCCCCTCCTCTTCTTCTTCCTCCATGGCCTCTTCCTGTGGTTTGTCCTATGAACCAGCGGTGCTCCGTAGCCGCTCACGGGGCTACGCAAGTACGCAGGCAAAAAGATGCCATGCCGTGCTTGCGCTGGTGTGTTTGGGGGACAGAAGCCACACTGGGGCAGAGGTCCTGTCTGCTCTGCGGGGCCAGGCCGAGAGGTGGTTGACGCCACGCCAGCTTAAGCCAGGAATGGTGGTTTGCGACAATGGCACCAACCTCCTCTCCGCCCTTCGACAGGGACAACTGACCCATGTGCCCTGTGTGGCTCACGTCCTTAACCTGGTGGTGCAGCGTTTCTTGGGCAGGTACCCGGGCTTACAGGATGTCCTGAGGCAGGCCAGGAAAGTCTGTGTGCATTTCCGCAGATCTTATAATGCCAGTGCTCGCCTGGCTGAGCTGCAAAAGGAGTTGAACCTGCCCAAGAACCGCCTTATATGTGACATGCCCACCAGGTGGAACTCAACGTTGGCCATGCTGCAGCGGCTGCACACGCAGCAGAGGGCCATCAATGAGTACCTGTGCGACTACGGCACCAGGACAGGGTCAGGGGAGCTTGTTTTTTTTTCTCCACGCCAGTGGGGCATGATCAGGGATGCATGCACTGTCCTGGCACCATTTGAGGAGGCCACGAGGATGGTGAGCAGTGACAGTGCATGCATCAGTGACACTGTACCTCTTGTCCACCTGTTGGAGCACACGCTGCGTGGAATAATGGACAGGGCACTTGAGGCAGAACAGAGGCAGGAAGAGGAGGACTTCCTTGCCTCTCAAGGCCCCCTTTACCCAGACAGTGTTCCTTCTGTCCCACCCATCGCACAGGAAGAGGAGGAGGAGGAGGAGGAGGAGGAGGAGGAGGAGGATTGTGTCAGCATGGAGGTGGAGGCTGGCACTCAGCATCATCAGCAGCAGTCTTTTAGGGATGATTTACAGTCCCAAGAAACCAGTGGACTTGTACGTGGCTGGGAGGAGGTGACTGCGGATCATGTCGTCCTTAGTGACCCAGAGGACTCCGGAGCGAATGCCTCAGCAAACCTACGCTGCATGGCCTCCCTGATCCTGCAAAGTCTGCGGAAGGATCCTCGTATTCTTCGGATCAAGGAGAGGGACCATTACTGGCTGGCCACTCTCCTTGATCCACGGTACAAGGGTAAGGTTGCGGACCTTATGTTACCGTCGCAGAGGGAGCAGAGGATGAGACAACTCCGGGAGGCCTTGCAGAAAGGTCTGTGCAACGCGTTCCCAGAGACTGGGAGGTTACAAACTCCTGGTCCTGGACAACGAGTTGCTGAGGCTTCGGCCAGTCAAAGAAGGAGCGGTGGGGAAGGTGGCCGTCTGACCGATGCGTTCAGACAATTCTTTAGTCCGCAGCCCCAAAGTATGATCGGTTCCAGCAACCATCGCCAGCGTCTGATAAACATGGTGCAGGAATATCTAGGGGCAAGGTCAGACTTGGACACCTTCCCCACCGAAAATCCTCTGGCTTACTGGGTCTTGAGGATGGATCACTGGCCAGAGCTTGCACAGTATGCAATTGAGCTACTGGCCTGTCCTGCATCCAGCGTTCTTTCGGAACGCACATTCAGTGCTGCTGGAGGATTTGTCACGGATCACAGGGTGCGCCTGTCCACCGACTCGGTTGATCGACTGACTTTCATCAAGATGAACCAGTCTTGGATCACCACCAGCTACCACACACCTGATGCTGATATAACAGACTAATTGATTTTAACATGTCACATCCCTTCAAGACTGATGCTGATGCTGAGTGCCTGTGCTGTTATGTTGACTGGCTATCCTCCTCCTCCGAGTCCTCAATGATACGATTGATGATGATAGCTTGGAAGATCATTTTTGTTTATGGGTGCCGCCACCAGTGGCTAAGGCCCAATTTTTCAGCCCCTGTTTAACAGGGGCGTGTAATTACAATTTTTGAAGCAATACTTTGCAACAGGGCTCATTGCTGTGCTCCAAGTACAGTATGTGTGAGGGGTTGGAGTGTTGTGCCACCAGTGCCTAAGGCCCAATTTTTCAGCCCCTGTTTAACAGGGGCGTGTCATTACAATTTTTGAAGCAATACTTTGCAACAGGGCTCATTGCTGTGCTCCAAGTACAGTATCTGTGAGGGGTTGCAGTGTTGTGCCACCAGTGCCTAAGGCCCAATTTTTCAGCCCCTGTTCAACAGGGGCATGTAATTACAATTATTGATCTAATAATTCACAGCAGGGCCCATTCCTGCACCCACCAAGCAAGAGTAACTCTGAGGGCTTACAGTGTTGTGGCAACACCACCACCACCACCACCACCACGAAAGGCCCAATTTTTCAGCCCCTGTTCAACAGGGGCATGCAATTACAATTCTTGATCTAATAATTCACAGCAGGGCCCATTGCTGCACCCACCAAGAGTAACTGTCAGGGCTTACAGTGTTGTGGCACCAGCACCACCATCAAAGGCCCAATTTTTACTACCACTGTTCAACAATTATATGTAATTACAATTCCTGATATAATAGTTGACAGCAGGGCGTTCCAGCACCAACCAAGAGTAACTGTGAGTGCTTACAGTGTTGTGCCAACACCAACTAAGGGGCCTATTTCTGCAGATTATATACGGCAGGTCCCTACTTTCAAACATCCAACTTACAAACGACTCCTACTTGCAAACGCAAGAAGACAACAGGAAGTGAGAGGAAATCTACCCCTAGGAAGGAAAATTCTCTCCTGTAAGAATTAATATGGGAGAAAGGTGTCTCCTCTGTACTGATGCTTTATCAGCAATCCTTGTTTCAAGAAAAACACCACATTTCAAAAACAGTTGTCATTGGGACGGAAAGTGAGGTGAAATGTTCTGAACAGGGGCACAGACAGCAAAACAAATGTTACAGGGGTGATAACCCTTACCTATGTTTTCCAAAAAGTTTAAAAATAGATTTTTGGGCTGGAGCTACACTTAAACAATGTACCTGTTCAAAATTACAAACACATTCTACATAAGAACAAACATACAGTCCCTGTCTTGTATGCACCGCCTGTATACGGCTGTTCAGAGTATATAGGGCCTTTTTTATTTTATGTGCGGGGTTCCCCTTAATATCCATACAAGACCCAAAGGGGCTGGTAATGGGCTGGGGTAGGGGGGGGGGGTCATGGGGTAGCTATGCCATTTTTCTTAAAGATTTTCATCCATATTACCGGGACCAGACATTACATTAAAGCCGCAAGCAGTTTTAAATGGCTTTTTTTTCCTTTAGAAGTGTCATTTTGTGCAGGGACAGTTCTAAACACGGGAAACACGTGGCACTTCACAGGCATACTTTAGACACCCCCCAGGTACGATATTTAAAGGAATATTTGACTTTTTTTTTTTCACTTTATGCATCATTAAAATGACTGCTCCCGAAAAACGACCGTTTTTAAAACTTCTTTTTGCATTGATACATGTCCCCTGGTGCAGAACCCGGGTTCCCAAACCCTTTTTAGGACAATAACATGCATAATAGTTGTTATAATTAGCACTTTAGAATTCGAACGTTCGCATCCATTGTATTTAATAGGGTTCTAATGTTCGTACGAACTTTCGGTCCGTTCGCGGGTTCTGGTGCGAACCGAACCCGGGGGTGTTCGGCTCATCACTAGTCCAAGTACGCAGGCAAAAAGATGCCATGCCGTGCTTGCGCTGGTGTGTTTGGGGGACAGAAGCCACACTGGGGCAGAGGTCCTGTCTGCTCTGCAGGGCCAGGCCGAGAGGTGGTTGACGCCACGCCAGCTTAAGCCAGGAATGGTGGTTTGCGACAATGGCACCAACCTCCTCTCCGCCCTCCGACAGGGACAACTGACCCATGTGCCCTGTGTGGCTCACGTCCTTAACCTGGTGGTGCAGCGGTTCTTGGGCAGGTACCCGGGCTTACAGGATGTCCTGAGGCAGGCCAGGAAAGTCTGTGTGCATTTCCGCAGATCTTATAATGCCAGTGCTCGTCTGGCTGAGCTGCAAAAGGAGTTGAACCTGCCCAAGAACCGCCTTATATGTGACATGCCCACCAGGTGGAACTCAACGTTGGCCATGCTGCAGCGGCTGCACACGCAGCAGAGGGCCATCAATGAGTACCTGTGCGACTACGGCACCAGGACAGGGTCAGGGGAGCTTGGTTTTTTTTCTCCACGCCAGTGGGGCATGATCAGGGATGCATGCACTGTCCTGGCACCATTTGAGGAGGCCACGAGGATGGTGAGCAGTGACAGTGCATGCATCAGTGACACTGTACCTCTTGTCCACCTGTTGGAGCACACGCTGCGTGGAATAATGGACAGGGCACTTGAGGCAGAACAGAGGCAGGAAGAGGAGGACTTCCTTGCCTCTCAAGGCCCCCTTTACCCAGACAGTGTTCCTTCTGTCCCACCCATTGCACAGGAAGAGGAGGAGGAGGAGGAGGAGCAGGAGGAGGATTGTGTCAGCATGGAGGTGGAGGCTGGCACTCAGCATCATCAGCAGCAGTCTTTTAGGGATGATTTACAGTCCCAAGAAACCAGTGGACTTGTACGTGGCTGGGAGGAGGTGGCTGCGGATCATGTCGTCCTTAGTGACCCAGAGGACTCCGGAGCGAATGCCTCAGCAAACCTACGCTGCATGGCCTCCCTGATCCTGCAAAGTCTGCGGAAGGATCCTCGTATTCTTCGGATCAAGGAGAGGGACCATTACTGGCTGGCCACTCTCCTTGATCCACGGTACAAGGGTAAGGTTGCGGACCTTATGTTACCTTCGCAGAGGGAGCAGAGGATGAGACAACTCCGGGAGGCCTTGCAGAAAGGTCTGTGCAACGCGTTCCCAGAGACTGGGAGGTTACAAACTCCTGGTCCTGGACAACGAGTTGCTGAGGCTTCGGCCAGTCAAAGAAGGAGCGGTGGGGAAGGTGGCCGTCTGACCGATGCGTTCAGACAATTCTTTAGTCCGCAGCCCCAAAGTATGATCGGTTCCAGCAACCATCGCCAGCGTCTGATAAACATGGTGCAGGAATATCTAGGGGCAAGGTCAGACTTGGACACCTTCCCCACCGAAAATCCTCTGGCTTACTGGGTCTTGAGGATGGATCACTGGCCAGAGCTTGCACAGTATGCAATTGAGCTACTGGCCTGTCCTGCATCCAGCGTTCTTTCGGAACGCACATTCAGTGCTGCTGGAGGATTTGTCACGGATCACAGGGTGCGCCTGTCCACCGACTCGGTTGATCGACTGACTTTCATCAAGATGAACCAGTCTTGGATCACCACCAGCTACCACACACCTGATGCTGATATAACAGACTAATTGATTTTAACATGTCACATCCCTTCAAGACTGATGCTGATGCTGAGTGCCTGTGCTGTTATGTTGACTGGCTATCCTCCTCCTCCGAGTCCTCAATGATACGATTGATGATGATAGCTTGGAAGATCACTTTTGTTTATGGGTGCCGCCACCAGTGGCTAAGGCCCAATTTTTCAGCCCCTGTTTTACAGGGGCGTGTAATTACAATTTTTTTAGCAATAATTTGCCATAGGGCTCATTGCTGTGCTCCAAGTACAGTATCTGTGAGGGGTTGGAGTGTTGTGGCACCAGTGCCTAAGGCCCAATTTTTCAGCCCCTGTTTAAAAGGGGCGTGTCATTACAATTTTTGAAGCAATACTTTGCAACAGGGCTCATTGCTGTGCTCCAAGTACAGTATCTGTGAGGGGTTGTAGTGTTGTGCCACCAGTGCCTAAGGCCCAATTTTTCAGCCCCTGTTTAACAGGGGCGTGTCATTACAATTTTTGAAGCAATACTTTGCAACAGGGCTCATTGCTGTGCTCCAAGTACAGTATCTGTGAGGGGTTGTAGTGTTGTGCCACCAGTGCCTAAGGCCCAATTTTTCAGCCCCTGTTTAACAGGGGCGTGTCATTACAATTTTTGAAGCAATACTTTGCAACAGGGCTCATTGCTGTGCTCCAAGTACAGTATCTGTGAGGGGTTGTAGTGTTGTGCCACCAGTGCCTAAGGCCCAATTTTTCAGCCCCTGTTCAACAGGGGCATGCAATTACAATTCTTGATCTAATAATTCACAGCAGGGCCCATTGCTGCACCCACCAAGAGTAACTCTGAGGGCTTACAGTGTTGTGGCAACGCCACCACCACCACCACCACGAAAGGCCCAATTTTTCAGCCCCTGTTCAAAAGGGGCATGTAATTACAATTCTTGATCTAATAATTCACAGCAGGGCCCATTCCTGCACCCACCAAGAGTAACTCTGAGGGCTTACAGTGTTGTGGCAACACCACCACCACCACCACCACCACGAAAGGCCCAATTTTTCAGCCCCTGTTCAACAGGGGCATGCAATTACAATTCTTGATCTAATAATTCACAGCAGGGCCCATTGCTGCACCCACCAAGAGTAACTGTCAGGGCTTACAGTGTTGTGGCACCAGCACCACCATCAAAGGCCCAATTTTTACTACCACTGTTCAGCAATTATATGTAATTAAAATTCCTGATATAATAGTTGACAGCAGGGCGTTCCAGCACCAACCAAGAGTAACTGTGAGTGCTTACAGTGTTGTGCCAACACCAACAACTAAGGGGCCTATTTCTGCAGAGTATATACGGCAGGTCCCTACTTTTAAACATCCAACTTACAAACGACTCCTACTTGCAAACGCAAGAAGACAACAGGAAGTGAGAGGAAATCTACCACTAGGAAGGAAAATTCTCTCCTGTAAGAATAAATATGGGAGAAAGGTGTCTCCTCTGTACTGATGCTTTATCAGCAATCCTTGTTTCAAGAAAAACACCACATTTCAAAAACAGTTGTCATTGGGACGGAAAGTGAGGTGAAATGTTCTGAACAGGGGCACAGACAGCAAAACAAATGTTACAGGGGTGATAACCCTTACCTATGTTTTCCAAAAAGTTTAAAAATAGATTTTTGGGCTGGAGCTACACTTCAACAATGTACCTGTTCAAAATTACAAACACATTCTACATAAGAACAAACCTACAGTCCCTGTCTTGTATGCACCGCCTGTATACGGCTGTTCAGAGTATATAGGGCCTTTTTTATTTTATGTGCGGGGTTCCCCTTAATATCCATACAAGACCCAAAGGGGCTGGTAATGGGCTGGGGTAGGGGGGGGGGGGGGGTCATGGGGTAGCTATGCCATTTTTCTTAAAGATTTTCATCCATATTACCGGGACCAGACATTACATTAAAGCCGCAAGCAGTTTTAAATGGCTTTTTTTTCCTTTAGAAGTGTCATTTTGTGCAGGGACAGTTCTAAACACGGGAAACACGTGGCACTTCACAGGCATACTTTAGACACCCCCCAGGTACGATATTTAAAGGAATATTTGACTTTTTTTTTTTCACTTTATGCATCATTAAAATGACTGCTCCCGAAAAACGACCGTTTTTAAAACTTCTTTTTGCATTGATACATGTCCCCTGGTGCAGAACCCGGGTTCCCAAACCCTTTTTAGGACAATAACATGCATAATAGTTGTTATAATTAGCACTTTAGAATTCGAACGTTCGCATCCATTGTATTTAATAGGGTTCTAATGTTCGTACGAACTTTCGGTCCGTTCGCGGGTTCTGGTGCGAACCGAACCCGGGGGGTGTTCGGCTCATCACTACTCACAAGTGTTACTTTCCTTTCACTCTTTTTTGAATTACAAATAAGTGCACCAACACCAGAGCTAGCTGAAGAAGGACTGAGGTACAAGGAAAAGCCATCACTTTGCTATTCTTCAAGTTTAATATATATGGTCACAGCATTGTTGAACTGTCCTCTAGAGGGAGCCATTTAGTAACATAGATTTCTAGCATTTAACCACTTAACGACCACTCACTGTATAAATACGTCGGCAGAATGGCACCGACAGGCACAATCACGTAGAGTGTACGTGATTGCCTTTGTATAGTTGGGGGGTCCAATCGGACCCCCCTCCTATACAGTGAGCGGTGGCTAAGTGTCCGGGAGCGTTCCGGGATGAGGGGGCAGCCATTCGTTTCTGGCCACCCCCTCGCGATCGCTCCCGGCGAATGGAAATGCCCCCTCTGTCTGTGTCAGACAGAGGGAGCAGGAGGAAGTGATGTCATCTCTGGTGCGGCGCTCACATATACCGAGCGCCGTACAAGAGAAGACATCAGGTCAGTGCACACAACACTACACTGACACCAGGACACATAGGGACATAAATCGCCCCCCCAGGCCCCCCCAGACACCCCAGATCACCCCCCCAGCCCCCAGTCACAGTGTCACTGATTGCAGTGACCATTTATTTAGTGATCACTGCAATCAGTGACATTTGTGACTGTAAAAGTGTCACCAAAGTTTAGTCTTAGGTCCAGTGTAGCCCCCTAACCCCCCCTAATAAAGGTTTAACCCCCTGATCACCCCCCAGATAACCCTTTCACCGCCTATCACCACTGTCGCTAAGCGATCATTTTTCTGATCGCTGTCTTAGCGTCAGTGATGCCGATCGGCAGCCAGTAATTTTTTTTAGGTTCGCCGCATGTTTTTATAGCGTCAGGTACCCCAATATATTATCTAATAAAGGTTTAACCCCCTTGATCGCCCCCCAGGTAACCCTTTCACCCCCTATCACCACTGTCACTAAGCGATCGTTTTTCTAAACGCTCTCTTACTGTCTGTGATGCAGATCGGTAGCCGGTAATTTTTTTTAGGTTCGCCGCAGGTTTTTATAGCGTCAGGTACCCCAATATATTATCTAATAAAGGTTTAACCCCCTTGATCGCCCCCCAGGTAACCCTTTCACCCCCTATCACCACTGTCGCTAAGCAATTGTTTTTCTAAACGCTGTCTTAGTGTCGGTGATGCAGATCGGTAGCCAGTAATTTTTTTTAGGTTCGCCGCATGTTTTTATAGCGTCAGGTACCCCAATATATTATCTAATAAAGGTTTAATCCCCTTGATCGCCCCCCAGGTAACCCTTTCACCCCCATCACCACTGTCGCTAAGCGATCGTTTTTCTAAACGCTGTCTTAGTGTCGGTGATGCAGATCGGTAGCTGGTAATTTTTTTTAGGTTCGCCGCAGGTTTTTATAGCGTCAGGTACCCCAATATATTATCTAATAAAGGTTTAACCCCCTTGATCGCCCCCCAGGTAACCCTTTCACCCCCTATCACCACTGTCGCTAAGCGATCGTTTTTCTAAACGCTGTCTTAGCGTCGGTGATGCAGATCGGTAGCCAGTAATTTTTTTTAGGTTCGCCGCATGTTTTTATAGCGTCAGGTACCCCAATATATTATCTAATAAAGGTTTAACCCCCTTGATCGCCCCCCAGGTAACCCTTTCACCCCCTATCACCACTGTCGCTAAGCAATTGTTTTTCTAAACGCTGTCTTAGTGTCGGTGATGCAGATCGGTAGCCAGTAATTTTTTTTAGGTTCGCCGCATGTTTTTATAGCGTCAGGTACCCCAATATATTATCTAATAAAGGTTTAATCCCCTTGATCGCCCCCCAGGTAACCCTTTCACCCCCATCACCACTGTCGCTAAGCGATCGTTTTTCTAAACGCTGTCTTAGTGTCGGTGATGCAGATCGGTAGCTGGTAATTTTTTTTAGGTTCGCCGCAGGTTTTTATAGCGTCAGGTACCCCAATATATTATCTAATAAAGGTTTAACCCCCTTGATCGCCCCCCAGGTAACCCTTTCACCCCCTATCACCACTGTCGCTAAGCGATCGTTTTTCTAAACGCTGTCTTAGCGTCGGTGATGCAGATCGGTAGCCAGTAATTTTTTTTAGGTTCGCCGCATGTTTTTATAGCGTCAGGTACCCCAATATATTATCTAATAAAGGTTTAACCCCCTTGATCGCCCCCCAGGTAACCCTTTCACCCCCATCACCACTGTCGCTAAGCGATCGTTTTTCTAAACGCTGTCTTAGTGTCGGTGATGCAGATCGGTAGCTGGTAATTTTTTTTAGGTTCGCCGCAGGTTTTTATAGCGTCAGGTACCCCCATATATTATCTAATAAAGGTTTTAACCCCCTGATTGCCCCTAGTTAACCCTTTCACCAGTGATCACCATATAAGTGTTACGGGTGACGCTGGTTAGTTAGTTTGCTTTTTATAGTGTCAGGGCACCCGCCGTATATAACCCAATAAAGGTTTAACCCCCTGATCGCCCGGCGGGTGATATCAATTAGGTTTTAGCGTCAGAGAGGGTCTGCGTCACACCCCAGGCAGCGTCAGGTTAGTGCCAGTAACGCTAACACCCACGCGTGAAGCATACACCCCCCTTAGTGGTATAGTATCTGAACAGATCAATATCTGATCTGATCAGATCTATACTAGCGTCCACAGCAGTTTAGGGTTCCCAAAAACGCAGTGTTAGCGGGATCAGCCCAGATACCTGCTGGCACCTGCGTTTTGCCCCTCCGTCCAGCCCAGGCCACCCAAGTGCAGTATCGATCGATCACTGTCACTTGCAAAACACAACACACATAACTGCAGCGTTCGCAGAGACAGGCCTGATCCCTGCGACTCCAGTGCTGTAGGAGGTGATTTCACCACCACAGTTAAAAAAAAAAAGCAAATATGCCGAAGCATTGGGGCAGCAGGGGCGGAGGAGCGATTTTGCTCCTAATGCCGCGTACATACGGTCGAAATTCCGACGGAGGCTTGCCCGTGGAAAAGTCCGACCATGTGTGTGCGGCATAACTTTTTTGCGGGAGGATGCCCCCATGCTTCGGCATATATAAATGGTGCGTGTATGCCCATCATTGGAAGTGGGTGGATGAAGGGCGGTATTCTAATGGTGGGCATACCCACCGATCAATCTCTTTTTTCGTTCAGCCAACTGGCTGCATGAAAAAAAAAGATTACAATACATGTCCAACAAGGACCAGCAACGTACTGGTATGTTGCTGGACTTTGAATGTTTATACCAGAATGATGCCTGCGGGTTTAGGTATCATCTTGGTATCATTCTTTTCAGCCTGCGGCCGGCTTTCATGTAAAAGCAATCCTAGCAGCTAATTAGCCTCTGGACTGCTTTTACAAGCAGTGGGAGGGAATGCCCCCCCCGGATATAAAAAAGCGCCATTGGGAAATTGGGAAAGCATTTTATCACACCGATCTTGGTGTGGTCAGATGCTTTGAGGGCAGAGGAAAAATCTAGGGTCTAGAAGACCCCAGTTTTTTCAAAAAAAGAGTACCTGTCACTACCTTCTGCTATCATAGGGGATATTTACATTCCCTGAGATAACAATAAAAATGATAAAAAAAAAATACTTGGAAGGAACAATTTAAAAATAAAAGAAAAAAGAAAAATTAATAATAAAAAAAAAAGAAAAAAAAAAAAGCACCCCTGTCCTGCCCTGCTCTTGCCCAATGGCGAACGCAAGCGTCGGTCTGGCGTCATATGTAAACAGCAATTGCACCATGCATGTGAGGTATCACCGCGAAGGTCAGATCGAGGGCAATCATTTTAGCAGTAGACCTCCTCTGTAAATCTACTGGGGTAACCTGTAAAGGCTTTTAAAGGCTTTTAAAAATGTATGTAGTTTGTCGCCAATGCGCGTTTGTGCGAAATTTTAAAGCATGTCGTGTTTGGTATCTATGTACTCGGCCTAAGATCATCTTTTTTATTTCATCAAACATTTGGGCAATAAAATTAAAAAAAGTGTATTTTTTAATCCAAAAAATGCGTTTGAAAAATCGCTGCGCAAATACTGTGTAGAAAAAAAAATTGCAACACCCACCATTTTAATCTGTAGGGCCTTTGCTTTAAAAATTGCAAAAAAAAAAATGTTTTCATGTAAACAAAAAGTGTAAGAAAGGGCTTTGTCTTCAAGTGGTTAGAAGAGTGGATGTAAGCTTCCTAATGTTGTGTATAAAATGCCAGAACAGTTCAAAACCCCCCCCCCAAATGACCCCATTTTGGAAAGTAGACACCCCAAGCTATATACTGAGAGGCATGTCGAGTCCATGGAATATTTTATATGTTGACACAAGTTGCGGAAAAACAACAATTTTTTTTTTTTTTTGCACAAAGTTGTCACTAAATGATATATTGCTCAAACATGCCATGGGCATATGTGGAATTACACCCCAAAATACATTCTGTTGCTTCTCCTGAGTACGGGGATACCACATGTGTGAGACTTTTTGGGAGCCTAGCCACGTACGGGACCCCAAAAACCAAGCACCGCCTTCAGGCTTTCTAAGGGTGTAAATTTTTGATTTCACTTCTCACTGTCTATGACAGTTTCGGAGGCCATGGAATGCCCAGATAGCACAAAACCCCCCCAAATGACCCCATTTTGGAAAGTAGACACCCCAAGCTATTTGCTGAGAGGTATTGTGAGTATTTTGCAGATCTCGCTTTTTGTCACAAAGTTTTGAAAATTGAAAAAAAAAAAAAAATATATATATATATATTTTCTTTCATCATTTTCAAAAACAAATGAGAGTTGTAAAATACTCGCCATTCCTCTCAGCAAATAGCTTGGGGTGTCTATATTCCAAAATGGGGTCATTTGGGGGGGGGTTTGTGCGATTTTGGCATTTTATGGCCTTCGAAACTGTGATAGGTAGTGAGGAGTGAAGTCAAAAATTTGTGCCTAGAAATCCTGAAGGCGGTGCTTGGTTTTCGGGGTCCCGTACGCGGCTAGGCTCCCAAAAAGTCCCACACATGTGGTATCCCCGTACTCAGGAGAAGCAGAAAAATGTATTTTGGGGTGTAATTCCACATATAACCATGGCATGTGTGAGCAATATATCATTTAGTGACAACTTTTTGTAATTTTTTTTTTTTTTTTGTCATTATTCAATCACTTGGGACAAAAAAAAATATATTCAATGGGCTCAACAGGCCTCTCAGCAATTTCCTTGGGGTGTCTACTTTCTAAAATGGGGTCATTTGGGGGGGTTTTGTGCTATTTTGGCATTTTATGGCCTTCAAAACTGTGATAGGTAGTGAGGAGTGAAATCAAAAATTTGCGCCCTTAGAAATCCTGAAGGCGGTGCTTGGTTTCCGGGGTCCCGTACGCGGCTAGGCTCCCAAAAAGTCCCACACATGTGGTATCCCCGTACTCAGGAGAAGCAGCAAAATGTATTTTGGGGTGAAATTCCACATATAACCATGGCATGTGTGAGCAATATATCATTTAGTGACAACTTTTTGTAATTTTTTTTTTTTTTTTTAGTCATTATTCAATCACTTGGGACAAAAAAAAAAAATTCAATGGGCTCAACATGCCTCTCAGCAATTTCCTTGGGGTGTCTACTTTCCAAAATGGGGTCATTTGGGGGGGTTTTGTACTGCCCTGTCATTTTAGCACCTCAAGAAATGAGATAGGCAGTCATAAATTTAAAGCTGTGTAAATTTCAGAAAATGTACCCTAGTTTGTAAACTCTATAACTTTTGCGCAAACCAATAAATATACACTTATTGACATTTTTTTACTAAAAACATGTGGCTGAATACATTTTGGCCTAAATGTATAACTACAATTGAGTTTATTCGATTTTTCTTATAACAAAAAGTAGAAAATATCATTTTTTTTCAAAATTTTCGGTCTTTTTCCGTTTATATCGCAAAAAATAAAAATCGCAGAGGCAATCAAATACCATTAAAAGAAAGCTCTATTTGTGGGAAGAAAAGGACGCAAATTTCGTTTGGGTACAACATTGCATGTCCGCACAATTTACAGTTAAAGCAGCGCAGTGCAAAATTCTGAATTCACCTCTGGTCCTTTAGCTACCAAATGGTCCGGGGCTTAAGTGGTTAAAGGGGAGTTCCAGCCTTTTTTTATGTTTATTAAAAGTCAGCAGCTACAAAAAGTGTAGCTGCTGGCTTTTAATAAACATACACTTACCTGTTCCACTGTCCAGCGCTGTGCCGCCCGGAGCTCCGCTCCTCTCCCCCCCTCTCCGCCGGCGCCTCCATTAGTTGTGTGGGCACCCGGCCGTGACAGCTTTCGGCTTCACGGCCGGGCACTCACTGCGCATGCGCGAATGGCGCGGCGCTCTCTGAGTGGACAGGCGATCGCCTGGGACCTGTCATGTCCCAGGTGATCGCCTACAGGGAGGGGCCGCCACAAGGCGATATGACGTATCGCATAGGCGACCCCAGGGCGGAAGGAGGAAGTGGGACAGGAAGTCCCACTCCTACTGAAGCCCCCACTCCCCCCCCAAAAAAAAATTACATGCCAAATGTGGCATGTAAGGGGGCGAGGAGTGGATAAAGCGGAAGTTCCAAATTTGGGTGGAAGTCCGCTTTAATGTGATTGTTTGCATTGACATTGTTTTCTTTGCTCTTTTTGGTGTGTGTGTGTGTGGGCCTAGGTGGAGAGGTGTCCCAGCATAGGTATTACGGTGTGGGGGATTGTCTCCACTGCACACCTACTCACATTCACTCTCAATATATGGTAATTGGGTACAGTACAGTACAGCTGAATTGAGTGTGTTACTTTGCCATTTATAGAAATCTGTGATTGTTCATTTGTGTTTCTGTATAACAATTGTGTTTCATTCCTGCTCAGTAAACATTCTTTAAGTGGTTAAGCACAACTGACTAAGAGTATTACTGTTTATGGTAAATCCATCAGACATGGAACCCAAGTTGTAAGAGGTAAGAGACAATCTGCAGAGTCGGGAGGGCCCATGGGGTATAGAGTTAATCAGCAGCCCCCATGGGGGTACCGCTACACAAGTCAAGAGGAGTGCAAAAGCAGATTGATGCAGCTTAGAACAAGGTGAGATGCAAGTCACAAGAAGGTCAATTGATTGTCAAATGCACACAGGGATGATCATTACCCATTGCTTACTGTGTTCATTCATAGAATAAAGGGGCCAGTAAATATAATATGTTTACTGGTCCGCCCGTTCTCCATCCTGACACCCAGAAGGTGTCCCCCACAGGAAGATTGGAGCTGCAGGAAGGGAGGGTCTGATTGTGTGTGTGTGGGGGGGTGGTGATCAGAATAGAGGGGGGGGGCACAAATACAAATACAGGAGGACCAGTGCTGCACCCTTATTAGTGGCCCTGGTCAAATGTATTTGTCACTGAACTCTGAATGAAGTATCCTAAACGAATCTCAAGGTGGAATGCACCTAATAAAATGCATGCAGGATCATACAAAAATATATATATTAACTCTGCATACCTTGCCTTGCTGTCCTCTTAAAGTGAATAGGACTAGCTTCTCCCCTTCATTACAAACAATAACATTTCCTAGACACTTACCAGCTATCCTGCCCCAAATTAGCCATAACTAACTAACAGTATGTGTCAAAGACAGAGGGTTTATTTGCAGGTATTTACAAATATACCGTATTTATCGGCGTATAACACGCGCCGGCGTGTAACACGCACCCCAAGTTTAGGAGGAAATTTTAGGGAAAAAAACTTTTAGCAGGGAAGTTTAAGGAAAAATAACTTACATTTAAATGCAGCCTTATCAGTGTCCATTGCAGCCTTGTCACAGTGCAGCCTTGTCAGTGTCCATTGCAGCCTTGTCACAGTGCAGCCTTGTCACAGTGCAGCCTTGTCAGTGTCCATTGCAGCCTTGTCACAGTGCAGCCTTGTCAGTGTCCATTGCAGCCTTGTCACAGTGCAGCCTTGTCAGTGTCCATTGCAGCCTTGCCCCAGAGTCGCCGTGCAGCCTTGCCCCAGAGTCGCCGTGCAGCCTTGCCCCAGAGTCGCCGTGCAGCATTTCAAAATTGGCGCCGAGACTGTGCGGACGCCGCCGAGAACGCCGGGGACGCAGGGACGCAGGGACTGGGCGGAGCCGCCGCCGAGATACACATAGCCGTGTGTACTCGGCTATACTCGGCTTTTCTCGGCTCCGCTCACAGTCACGCCGAGTCCCGCCCTATGATGGACATAACACAGGTCCAATGGCGGGACTGGGCGTGACTGTGAGCGGAGCCGAGAAAAGCCGAGTATAGCCAAGTACATTCGGCTATGTGTATCTCGCTCCGCTCCGCTCCCAGTCAGCGGAGACAGCTCAGGGATGTGGATATCGGCGTATAACACGCACCCACGATTTTCCCCTGATTTTCAGGGGAAAAAAGTGCGTGTTATACGCCGATAAATACGGTATGTGCAAGCTACAGTGCCTCTTTGAGGCTCTTCTGTATACTGTGGTCCTAACTCTATTTTCAGAGTCTCCCAAGTTGGAACACATATAGCAGTGGATAAATTAAAGGGGTTGTAAAGGTTCATTTTTTATTTTCTAAATAGGTTCCTTTAAGCTAGTGCATTGTTGGTTCACTTACCTTTTCCTTTGATTTACCTTCTAAATGTTTTTTTTCTTTGTCTGAATTTCTCACTTCCTGTTTCTCCTCAGTAAACTTCACACCATCATCCGAGTGGTGTTTAGTCAGCCAGAACAGCTTACTGAACAGCTTACTGAGGAGGAACAGGAAGTGAGAAATTCAGACAGAGAAAACAAAGAAAACAAATATTTAGAAGGGAAATCTAAGGAAAAGGTAAGTGAAACAACAATGCACTAGCTTAAGAGCCCATTCACACAGGGGCAACACGACTTCCAGCCCGATTTTATGAGGCAACTCAGACACGACTTGAGAATGAATCATAGCGCGACCTGTAGCTACTTACAAGTTGCCTGCAGGACAGGAGACATTCCAGTGGCCAATCAAACAAGAATCAGCTCTGTGGGAGGGAGGGGGGAGGGAGAGGTTTGCCTGAGAAATGTATGTTTTCTTCCTGGAGAGTTGCTCCTATTAAGACAGTGAGAGGCGACTCCCATTGAAATGAATGGTTACAGGTCGCCCAGGAGTCGGATTGACGTAGTACAGGGACCTTTTTTGAAGTCGGAGCGACTGCAGTAGTGTGCATAAGGACGGCTCCATTACCTTACATTGATTTTTTTCAGCCAGCGCGACCTGAGGCGACTAGGGGCGACCTGGGGCGATTTGGAGTCGGATCCAAAGACGCCCCTGTTTGAATGGGCTCTTAAGGAACCTATTTAGAAAATAAAAAACAAACCTTTACAACCCCTTTAAAGGAACACTACAGGTTCCCGTTTAAAAAAAAAAAAATAACAAACAGTTTATACTTACCTCCACTGTGCAGCTAGTTTTGCACACAGTGGCCCCGATCCTCCGCTTCTGGGGTCCCTTGGCGGCTGTCTCGGCTCCTCCCCGCAAGGACTCCACACCATAATGCGAGCGAGCTCGCATGGTGTGGAGTTATTGCGGGCGCGCTCCCGTGACACAGCGGCGGCCATAGCCGCCGACTGTATCACTCGGCCTCGCCCCCCGGCGCGCCGCGTCATTGGATGTGATTGACAGCAGCGCCAGCCAATGGCTGCGCTGCTTTCAATCCATCCAGTGTAGCCAATCGGCGGCCAGGCTGAAAACCGAAGAGGATGACGGGACGAGCACGGGACTTTCGAGGGGCCAGGTAAGTAAAACGGGGGCTCGGGGGAGGCCGGTATTGTCGAATGTTTTTTCACCTTAATGCATAGGATGCATTAAGGTGAAAAAACATGTAACTTTACTACTCCTTTAAGGACAGGTTTGCCTGGATGGAGCCCACTCCTCCTTAAAGGCACAGGAACACATTGGAAGTCCAGCAAAAGCACAATGGCAGCTGAAAGCATCCAATGCATCCCCACATACAATTCAGCCGACAAGCTATGCAGATAAGTGGCAACGACCCCAATCTATAACTAGCCTTTACAGTAAGGTGCACATGGAAGGGGCTTAGCACATTAAACACAGAAAAACCTTGTCCAGCACACTTACCAGCTAGCCTGCAAAAAAAAACAAATTAGCCCCGTTAAAGACAGAGAGCTTCTGCCTCTAAGTACACTATATTACCAAACGTATTGGGACGCCTGCTTTTACACGCACATGAAATTTAATGGCATCCCAGTCTTAGTCTGTAGGGTTCAATATTGAGTTGGCCCATCCTTTGCAGCTATAACAGCTTTAAAGCCCCTTTTACACTGGTGCGGTGGGTGCGGTGGCGGTAATAGCGCCGCTATTTTTAGCAGCGTTATACCGTCGGAATTGTGGCGGTATTCGGCCGCTAGCGGTGCAGTATTAACCCCCGCTAGCGGCCGAAAAAGGGTTAATACCGCCGGCAATGTGCCTCTGCAGAGGCGCATTGCCGGCGGTATTACCGCGGTTTCCCATTACTTTCAATGGGAAGGAGCGGTGAAGGAGCGGTAAACACACCGCTCCTCTCACCGCTTCAAAGATGCTGCTAGCAGGACTTTTGGAGCGGTCCTGCTAGCCCACGGCCTCAGTGTGAAAGCCCTCGGGCTTTCACATTGAGACTGCAGGGGCAGGAGTTTTCAGTCCTTTCAAACCGCCTGAAAAGCTCCTCAGTGGGAAAGTGGTCTAACTCTTCTGGGAAGGCTGTACACAAGGTTTAGGAGTGTGTCTATGGGAATGTTTGACCATTCTTCCAGAAGCGCATTTGTAAGGTCAGACACTGGCCTGGCTTGCAGTCTCTGCTCTAATTCATCCAAAAGGTGTTCTATTGGGTTGAGGTATAGATTCTGTGCAGGCCAGTCAAGTTCCTCCACCCCAAACTCGCTTACCCATGACTTTATGAACCTTGCTTTGTGCTCTGGTCCAAATAATTTGGTGGAGGGGGGATTATGGTGTGGGTTTTTTTTTTCAGGGGTTGGGTTTGGCCCCTTAGTTCCAGTGAAGGGAACTCTTAAGTCGTCAGCATACCAAGACATTTTGGACAATTTCATGCTCCCAACTTTGTGGCAACAGTTTGGGGATGGCTCCTTCCTGTTCCAACATGACTGCGCAAAAGTGCACAAAGCAAGGTCCGTGAAGACATGGATGAGCGAGTTTGAGGAACTTGACTGGCCTGCACAGAGTCCTGACCTTAATCAACCCAATAGAACACCTTTGGGATGAATTAGAGTGGAGTCTGCGAGCCAGGCCTTCTCGTTCACATCAGTGCCTGACCTCACAAATGCGCTTCTGGAAGAATGGTCAAACATTCCCATAGACACACTCCTAAACCTTGTGGACAGCCTTCCCAGAAGAGTGGAAGCTGTTATAGCTGCAAAGGGTGGGCCAACTCAATATTGAACCCTACGGACTAAGTCTGAAATGCCAATAAAATTCATATGCGTGTAAAGGCAGGCGTCACAATACTTTTGTTAATATAGTGTATGTCTTTTTACAGGGCGAGCATATAATCACTAGTGTCCTGGGAACTGCAGTCACATGTCAACAGCAAACTATTGTGATTGTGGGGTTTGTCAGGGGATCTTAGTCACGTGTGCCTGATCCAATGATGTATTGTACACATAGCCATAGAGCTGCTTGGTAAAATATTGAGAGACGGGCCCACACATTGATAGTGTACTGTGCATGTGTGGGCCTGGATAAGAAGATTTTTGCCAAGCAGCTCTATGGCTGGGTTCACACTGATACTACACGACATTTATCCGACTTTCATCCTTCTTTGCTCTGCGACATCAGTCCTACATTGATCCTACATTGGTCCGATATCCATCCGACTTTCATGAACAGGATACTACTTTGATCCGACATTGTGCTAGTCTGACTTGTCCTTTGACCAATCAAAACAATCCCAGGGTGAGATAAATTCCTTTTACTGCTGCTGTAATCACCATGTCGGATGTCAAATGTCGGATGGTTAGGACAAGTATCCTACTTTGATCCGACTTCAGACCGGGCCTCCACTAGCAAAAGAGCTAAAACGAAGTTAGCGGAGGCCCGGCGGAAGAAAGAACCGGAGAGCTGGAGAAGAACCGGAGAGAAGAAGAGGGGAGAAGGCGACGGAGAAGACCGGGCCTCCGCTAGCAAAAGAGCTAAAAAGAAGTTAGCGGAGGCCCGGCAGAAGAAAGAACCGGAGAGCGCGGCGACGACACCGGAGACCCCCGAAGTCGGAAGAAGACCCCCGGAGCTGTGCAATAAAATACTTTAAAAAGCTGTGTGGTTTTTTTATTGCAATTTTTTTCCACCAGGTGAATGGGTAGGGGTACGATGTACCCCATACTCATTCACATAGGGTGGGGGGGCCGGGATCCGGGGGCCCCCTTATTGAAGGAGGCTCCCGGATTCCGATAAGCCCCCCGCCCGCAGACCCCGACAACCAACGGCCAGGGTTGTCGGGAAGAGGCCCTGTCCTCATCAACATGGGGGCAGGGTGCTCTGGGGTGGGGGGGCCGCAGGTCGCTCCACTGCCCCAGAGCACCAAACCCCCCATGTTGAGGGCATGCGGCCTGGTACGGTTCAGGAGGGAGGGGGGGGCGCTCTCTCGTCCCCCCCCTCTTCCCCTGCGGCCTGCCAGGTTGCGTGCTCGGATAAGGGTCTGGTTTGGATTTCGAGGGGACCCCCACGCCGTTTTTTCGGCGTAGGGGCGCCCCTTCAAATCCAGACCAGACCTAAGGGCCTGGTATGCTCCTGGAGGGGGAACCCATGCCGGTTTTTTATTTAAAATTTGGCCTGGAGTTCCCCCTCAAGAGCATGCCAAAGTCGGATCATGCAAGACTGCGGTCCGACTTTGATCCGACTTCAATGATAGTCAATGGGCTGAAGTCGGATCAAAGTCGGACCAAAGTAGTACAGGGAGCATTCTCAAAGTCGGACCGACATGTGTCGGACCAGTTAAGACGGCTCCCATAGGGAAACATTGATTTTCACACGTCATGCGACATGAGCTCCCAATGTCGGAGCGTTTGTCGCCCCAGTGTGAACCAGGCCTTAGGCTTTATAGTTTGTATCTGGCTGGATCATGGACAGGTGGTTATAAGGCTTGAACAGAGGGCTGGGGACAGGTAAAGGTTCAATAGTGTAAACATGCATACACGTAAAAAAGGATAAATATGCAAGTAATAATCTGGTGCAGATTACACACATAAAGTGGTGTCTGATTTGTTTTGTCACATAAAGCTGCTGCTTGTGAATTCTTTCATTAGAGGGGGAAGTGGCAGGAAGCATACAATCTGTAAATGGCTTAAAGCGTTTGTTAACCCCCCCCAAAAAAAATATTGATCCTGTTTCTATAAAGCATGTTATACAGCACAGTACTTGTGCTGTGTGATTTGGCCCCTTGTAACGCCTGTAATACCTGATTGATCCTGACAGTTTCTGCCCTCCCCTATGTAAACTGACCACAGTGTATTATGGCTGCTGAGCTCTGACACCGTGGTCAGTTTACATGCCTCCGTCACCCGCAGCCTGCTATCTGCAGCTCTTCTCTCTGCTCCTGTGTCCTCCTCCCTCCTTCCCCCAGCTGTGTGTGAGTCGCCTCTCTCCCCCCCTTCTATCACTGTTCCGAACAGCTCACACATTACTGCTCCCAATCATTGCCAGCCCCTCTGCTAGGATTACATGATGTATATACCATATGCCATTTTCTAAAATTCTTCTTATGAATACCATTTTTCTTATCCCCGAACAGCAGTCACATGACCGCCTGTCTTCCTCCGATGTTTGTATTACAGAGGGAGGTCACGTGACCGGCCGGCAGATGTCAAAGGGAGAGCTTAGCTCCTCCCTCTGTAATACAAATGTAGCGGAACCTCACTCTCCCTCTTGCCTCTGTGAATGGCTTGTGTCTAGGGGTACCTGGGAGAGGAGAGTGCAGGGACAGTACGCCAAGCTCTCCCCTCGTGTGTATAAGAGGGTTGAGCAAAGGTAGTTGATTTACCTCCCGGGTCTGTCCACTGCATACGAAGCCTTGTTGTTCCATGGAAACGTGTCTGCCAATAATAGAGCCCCACACCAATCGAAAGTCCAACACTCCTTTATTTCTCGTACAATACGGTGGACACAATCAGTTGAACTTCCAATAACAGACGAACATGGGAGTGTGGGAACGAGTAGGCCCAGGCACAACTGAACTCTCCTATTCCTTTTCTCTAGCGAATAGGCCTGGCGCACGGTCTCTGCCACAGACCGTGAGTTTTGGTCGCTGCCACCGACCGGATGAACTGTTGAGGCCCCTGCCACAGACCTAATAGCAGGCCTCTGCCACCGACCTGTTTGAAATAGCTGGACCGATGCCACCGGTCATTGAACGTGGACTGAACTTCCTCTTTGAACTTGGCCCCTGTTCGGGAAAGATATCCCTCCGGGCGGTCTCCAGAGGTTCACCCGGCACTGGCAATCTGCTGCACCAGGTCTTCGGGTGAGTCCCTCCTCCGGTCCCTTACGCCTCTGGATTCGGGTGCCCCATTCCCGGGGCCCCCTAGGACGATCCCTCCCTCACGGGACCCAGCGGAAGGTACTGGGCCCCAGGCCTCCGGCTGAGTACCTCACCCCAGACTGAAGGTGTCTGGATTGGAACACGAACTCCAAGTGTCCAGGCCTAGGCCGCCTGGACACCGACCGCAACCACAGCCCTCAGGCTGAAGGTGCCCGGGACTCGAACCTCGTGGCGAAGATGTCCGCCCCCTTTATACCCCCTCCCAGCAAGCACGGCGGGTTCCCCGCCCTGCCGTACAACCGCTGCGAGAGGTCACAAAGGGTACGGCACTGCAGCGATAGTTTAACCCCGGCCCAAGGTGACAACGCCACCTGCTGGGCAGCAGGGAACCATGCATCACTGGTGTCCTCACCAGTTTAAAAAGTACATACCCGCTACACTCTCCCCCCTGGTATTTGACACTGGTCCCCAGTGTCTGGAGCAAACCATGCCCAAAAAGGGCCATCATAGCCTGATCCAGAGACCGACTAACGAATTTCAAAAATAAAACATTTTTTTGAAAGCTAACCAACAGTTGTGCCTGAACCTGACATGAAAGGGAAAGAAGGGAAACAAACAACACATAACCACATTATCAGAATTACATGTTCACAACAACATTCCCTTTACTCCCATCCTGACTAAGACCCACCCCATTCTCAGTGGTCTTGATGAGATGTTCTCCTGCAGAGTGGAAAAGAACGTTATACACACATATCCCTGACACATATGTTTGTGTAAGAATGAAAGAACCTCTCCGTAGAGAAACCCTTTCGTTCTCTAAGTGTGTGAGTGAACAGTGAATATCGATGCGCAACACTGCCACCTGGTGACAGTGTCACGGTAACTGCACTGGTTGAAGATCCTCTTCTCTCTTTTTCTTTTCTAACTACCCCAAAGTCCATAATCACTTTGCGGAATGGAAAAATGAAGAGCAAACAACGGCAACAGTCCTTCAATTCCTCCAGAGAGCACAAACACCCATAACACGGGTACAGTCACTGGGTTTTCCTGGGAAACAACCCCGGAAAGTTCAGCAGCAACGAAGCACTAGGCAAGGAGTCTTTTCTCCTACAAGTAGAATCTGGGATGCGGCAAGACAAGGGGCTTGAAATGCTTATCCACAGTCTCTATGTGATATTCAACATCCTCCCCTTCTTTCTGTCGAATCAACACTTTGTCAGCATGGATGTGCCGACCCAACATCCACTCTGCTTTACAGTCCTTGAACCGCTGAGAGGCTTTGGGGGAACACGCGAGGTACCTGCGGGCATGTGGGACCTGAGGGTGCGTCCACACAAATTTGCTGTACCAGCGGTCCCGGCAGACTTCCACTTCATACAGAAGCTCCTTAGGTAAGTACGGGTACGCCCACCCGTACTCGGTAGCAACTTTTTGGCCGAAAAGACGCTGAAGTCTCGCCAGCGGAGGCATGGTGGCCCGGTCTCCCTGACCCGGTTGGACGATGGCGTCTGGATGACGAGGTGCCTTGACCACCTCCACTCTAGGCATAGGCCGCCGCAACAACAGTCTCTTTTCCCCGGTGCCAGATGCAGGAGGCACCAGAGGTAGAAGGGCAGACTGGGGACGGGATCCCTCCTCAGGCGCTGGTGCCTCCACCCAGGGTGTACTATCCCCTGTAGACATGGGTGGATCCCTGACTCTGCGGAATGAGGAGAGAGGCATCTTGTCCCAGCCCTTCTTAGCAAAAAGTTAATCTATAATGACATTGTCTCCCGGATCGGAGAGCGATTCTAGGTCGGAGGTGTCACACTCCTCCGCGGGCAGGTAGCCTGTAGTGGAGACTGAATTGCTACCTCCCACGGGCACACAGGGCCGTGACTCCCCCGACACCTCCGTCCCAACACCAAGTCCCTTTGTCCGGCTTACCTCGGCCCAAAGTTGAGAAGGGATGTCCAGGACTCTTCCTACCGGATCCATCCGGGGCGGGCGTAGGCAAGCAGGGTGATCCACCGCGACCGCTGGACGGGGCAACCAAGCCGGTCTTTTCTCTTTGGCGGTGGACGCTGGGAAGCAGTGGCGACCGAGTCAGCATCCTCGGATTTCTCCCGTACCTCAGTGATTGCGATCTCCCCTGCGGTCGCTGCAGTACGCACAGGGATGGCTGTAAAAGCAGCGATTCCTCTTTCATGAGTGGTGTGGCCTGTAGCGCGGTTGAGGTGGATGGTTCTGGGTTTTTCAATGGTTGGTTCCACCTCAAATAAGAACTCTCCGCAGGCCTCGCAGCGCCCGAATGGCTTCAGCTGACACACCAGGCCCGAACATCCGGGACAAATCAAACCCAGGGCCTCAACGTCCATGCATGAGTACAGGGCGAATCGTCGCCGGGGCATTAGCCGAATCCCCGTATCCGTTATTGGAGCAGCGGTAGTCAGACTCGTGGTAGTGGGATGAATAGGAATCCACGATGCATTAGTGAACATGGCGACTCTCTGCTGATCCATTGCGCACTGCCTTGTTGGCGCCAAAGTCCCCACGTGTAATCCTTCACACGATTGGACTCCTCCCTTCTTGCACTCCAGTTTGCAGGCTTTCTCCCTCCCTGGGTCACGCCCACGAACTGAGCAGGGAGGGTGTGCCTGATGGCGCAGTGGCCAATATGGCCGACCTACTCGGTACTCTTTCGGACAGACACTTTCAAATTCCAACAACTCCAGCTCCATTGTAGCATGAACACATCCCGGACCAGAGCCCCCACGTGTAGCGGAACCTCACTCTCCCTCTTGCCTCTGTGAATGGCTTGTGTCTAGGGGTACCTGGGAGAGGAGAGTGCAGGAACACTACGCCAAGCTCTCCCCTCGTGTGTATGAGAGGGTTGAGCAAAGTTAGTTGATTTACCTCCCGGGTCTGTTCACTGCATGCGAAGCCTTGTTGTTCCATGGAAACGTGTCTGCCAATAATAAAGCCCCACACCAATCGAAAGTCTAACACTCCTTTATTTCTCGTACAATACGGTGGACACAATCAGTTGAATTTCCAATAACAGACGAACATGGGAGTGTGGGAACGAGTAGGCCCAGGCACAACTGAACTCTCCTATTCCTTTTCTCTAGCGAATAGGCCTGGCGCACGGTCTCTGCCACCAACCGTGAGTTTTGGTTGCTGCCACCGACCGGATGAACTGTTGAGGCCCCTGCCACAGGCCTAATAGCAGGCCTCTGCCACCGACCTGATTGAAATAGCTGGACCGCTGCCACCGGTCATTGAACGTGGACTGAACTTCCTCTTTGAACTTGGCCCCTGTTCGGAAAAGATATCCCTCCGGGCGGTCTCCAGAGGTTCACCCGGCACTGGCAATCTGCTGCACCAGGTCTTTGGGTGAGTCCCTCCTCCGGTCCCTTACGCCTCTGGATTCGGGTGCCCCACTCCCGGGGCCCCCTAGGACGATCCCTCCCTTGCAGGACCCAGCGGAAGGTACTGGGCCCCAGGCCTCCGGCTGAGTACCTCACCCCAGACTGAAGGTGTCTGGGATGGAACACGAACTCCAAGTGTCCAGGCCTAGGCCGCCTGGACACCGACCGCAACCACAGCCCTCAGGCTGAAGGTGCCCAGGACTCGAACCTCGTGGCGAAGATGTCCGCCCCCTTTATACCCCCTCCCAGCAAGCACGGCGGGTTCCCCGCCCTGCCGTGCAACCGCTGAGAGAGGTCACAAAGGTTACGGCACTGCAGCGATGGTTCAACCCCGGCCCAAAGTTACAGCGCCACCTGCTGGGCCGCAGGGAACCATGCATCACTGGTGTCCTCACCAGTTTAAAAAGTACATACCCGCTACACAAACATTAGAGAAAGACAGCGCTTGGCAGTCACGTGACTGCTGATCGGGGATAAGAAAAACTGTATTTATAAGAAGAATTTTAGAAAATGGCACAGTATATACATCATGCAATTCCATCAGAGGGGCTGGTAGTGGCTGTGTGCCCTGCCTTAACAACCCCTTTAATTCAAATAACTACAATTTGACAGAATCGTTTTAGCTGAGCTGAAACAAGTAAAAGCTGACAGCAGAATCAAGTAACTTCAGAATACACATATAAATAGCAAGAAAGGTAAAACTAGGAAGGATAAATACAAAAAGCAGTGAGATTTTAGCTACAGCTGAAAATTGTTGATATATACTTGAGCTACATTGTTGGCTATGAATGGGCAAAGTTTGTCCACAGCATGATGGCTATCATAGCTCATGGGGATGTCCATTTAGTACATGAAAGTAAACAGTCAGTGCACAGCATAGACACCGCCTACTTCTCTTTTCAAACAATATACTGTATTATGTGCAACTCTACCACCTCTAATATAGAAATAGCCAGATATATAGATCAAAGTGCACAAAACCTGCATTCACATTGTTCTCAAACGTATTCATATATTTTTGTACTTATCTGTACATTGGAAATGTCATTTTGCTGGTGCCAAAGCCTTCCAGACCTGTAATCATTATGTATTTCTTAAAGTGGTTCTAAACCCTTTTACTACCACTTTAACTTACACCCCTCCGAACAGTCCGGTGCAGCATTGCCGGTGACGGCGGGGCCTCTGGTAACTCTCTTGGAAGGATATCTTCCCTCTGACAGGGGCTGCACTTAGCGAAGGTAATTCTGTTCTTGTTCTACACGGTCGGTGGCATCGGCTGTGCGCCATAACCGTTGGTGACACTACAATGGTTAGTTCTATTTGAGGATTGTGCCTTGACCTACTCCCCACTTATATTGAACTGTTCTTTGGGTCACAACCTGTCTGCTGTTAAAGGACGATTTATTGCTGTCAGAGAATAAATAAGAGTTGGACCTTTTCAGTGGTGTGGAACTTCAGTTACTGGGAGCAAAGGGGGTCATCTGCAGAACGGACTTGGCTCTGGGTTATGCACACAGCTCGAAGGTAAACAGGTGTTGGCTTTCACCTCTACACATTAGAGGACATAGGCCGTAGTGTACCACATCCCTCCTCCCTGATCCCCCTAGACAAGACAACAAGCCGAGAAGAAGAAGGGGTGAGAGGGGTGAGGCCGCTACACGTGGAGGCTCGTCCGGGATGTGTGTTATACAGATGAAGCTGAGAATGTCTACATTTGAACTTTGCTGCCCGGAGGATTTCCGAGTAGGTCGGCCATGCTGGCCAGCGTGTCACGAGGCACACCATAGCTGCGCAGTTCGTGGGCGGGGAGAAGAGAAAGCCCGCGAACAAGTGCAGAGTATGGGAGGAGTCTGGCCATGTGGAAGGGCACACGTGGAGATTCCAGGGCGAATTGGTCAGTGCGAAATGGAGCAGCAGACAGTCGGGATGACCTCAAGTGCCCCATGGATTCGGGTTCCTTCCACCACGAGAATGACTTCCTTTGCTGCTCCAATCACAGACACAGGAATAAGACTAAGGCCCCGAGGACGTTTGGCTCTGTATACATGCAGAGACATAGAGGCCCTTGGTGTGATCTGTCCCGGTTGTTCGGGACTGGTGGTTCACTTGAAGCCGTTCAGGCGATGTGAGGCCTGCAAGGAGTTCCTCTTTGAGGTGGAGCCATCCACAGAAAGGCCTCGTGCCTTCCACCTCAACTGCCTGACAGGTACCGCCACTCCGGAGGGAGAGATCAGAGCCTATGCGGACTTTCCTGCATGCACTGACCGGGCCGAGGAGAAGGCCCCAGCGGAGACCGAGAAAGAGAAATCCGAGGATGCTGCCTCGGTCACCACAAGCTCCCTGCTACCACCGCCGAAGAGGAAAGTTGGCCTGGTAAAGGCATCCTGTGGTTGTGGAAGAGCTTAGCCCCGTCGCTTGCCTGGCCTGGATGGATCCGGAGGGAAGAGCCCTGGACATCTCTGTTCTGCTGAAGGCCCAGGTGAGCCAGGGGTTGGGACTGTGTGTGTGGTTGGAGGCGTCGGGAGTCCACAGTTGATGGAGCCCGTTCAGGGGGGTGATTCCGTATCCACTGGGAATTACCTGCCCGCGGAGTTCTATGACACCCCTGACCTAGAATCGTTATCTGATGCTGGTGATGATGGGGAAATTGATGAGATCTTTCACAGGAAAGGTTGGGACAAGATGCCGCTACTCTCGTCCCGAGCAACAAGGGACCCGCCCATGTCTATTGGGAATAGTGCACCCCGGGTGGAAGCCCCGGAGCCTGAGGAGGAATCAGGTCCCCTGCCTGCCTTTCCACCCCCTCAATCACCTGCTGTTTCATCCGCTCCTGTTGCGGGAGTGCAACGCGCATCACTGCGGGCTCCAAAGCCCAAATCTACAGAGGTAGTTAAAGTACCTCGTCACCCTGAATCCATCGTTCTGCCTGGAGAAGGAGATCGTGCCACAATGCCACCTTTGGCTAGGCTGCAGCGACTCTTTTGCCAGAAGGTTGCCCGTGAATATGGGTGGGAATACCCGTATTTACCCCGAGACTTGCTCTATGAGGTGGAGGTCTTGCAGCAGCGGTGGTACAATGAATTCATCTGGACACAACTTAAGGTGCCCCACGCTCGCAGATACCTCTTGTGCTCACCTACAGCTTCTAGGAAGTTCAGAGACTGTAAGGCGGAGTGGATGCTGGGTCGGCATATCCATGCGGACAGGGTGCTTATCTGTCGGAAGGATGGAGAGGCCATTGAGTATAATGTGGAGTCTGTTGATAAGCACTTAAAGCCCTTGTTCCTGCCGCACCCAAAGTTTTACCTCTAGGAGGAAGAGACTCCTTTGTTTTTTTTCATTGCTGGACTTTCCGGAGTGCCTTTGCCGGAACCCAGGGACTGTGCCCTAGTCATATGGGTGTTTTGCTCTTAGGAGAAATGGGAGCTGTTGCTGTTGTTTGTTCTCCCTTCTCTCCTCTCACCACAAGGAACACAGAGACTTTGGGGTGTAGCCAGCATAGGGCCACAGCACAGAGAAGCAAAGTTTCATCTGGATTTGACTAAGTGTCCTTACCGTGGCACTACCACCAGATGGTGGTGCTGCGCAACGACTGTTTGTTTTTTTACACTTGCACCATACTTATCGGAGCGAATGGGTTTCTTTTCGGATAGACCCATTCATTCCAAGAAACACGCATTGTGATAGGATGTATGTTTCTTTCCCCTCTGCAGGAGATTCATCTATCAAGGCTGCTGAGAATGGGGTGGTCCTTAGATGGCAGAGAGGGAGGGGGATGTAAATGTGTAAAATACCTAGAGTATATTTGATGAGAGTTCATTGTTTTATTTTCTTGTTTTCCCTTTCCTATTTTAGGTCCTGGCACAATTCATGGTTAGTTGGTAAGGTTTGGTTCTATGTGTAGTTTGGTCTCTGGGTTGAACTTATGTTACCACTCTTTGGGAGACATGGGGGACCAGTGTCAAATCACCAGGGGGAGAGTGTAGCGGGTATTTAAATTTAGGGGTGGTAGTATGACCCAGATGCACTGATTGTTAGGGAATTTGGGACCATTTTTATTCGTGGAGGACTCCAGTGGTGTGCAGTTCCCTGCGGCCTGTGGGTGGTGCTGTCGCCCTGAGCCGGGGTTGAACCATCGCTGCAGTGCTGTGCCCTTTTTGTCGTGTTTCGGCAGTGGTACAGCGGGGCGGGGAACCTGCTTGACCTGCTGAGACGAGGGGATAAAGGGAACAGACGCCCTCAACGTGGGGTCAGTCGTCGGAGGTGAGAGCCGCACCCAGGCACCTTCAGCTTGGGTGCTGGCGTTCCGGAGTTCCGGGCCCAGGTGCCCTTGACCTGGCCGGTGCGGGAGATAGAGTCCATCCCAGGCACCTTTAGCCTGGGATGAGGAACTGCTGAGAAGGCCCTGGGCCCAGTACCTTCGACTGGGTTCCGCAGGGGTGGAGGAGTCCGAGGGGCCCTAAGGTGTTGGGCGCCCGAGTCTGAGACGAGGAGGCCAGGGAGCGTAACCCCTCCGAACAGTCCGGTGCAGCATGGTAACTCTCTTGGAAGGATATCTTCCCTCTGACAGGGGCTGCACTTAGCAAAGGTAATTCTGTTCTTGTTCTACACGGTCGGTGGCAGCGGCTGTGCGCCATAACCGTTGGTGACACTACAATGGTTAGTTCTATTTGAGGATTGTGCCTCGACCTACTCCCCACTTATACTGAACTGTTCTTTGGGTCACAACCTGTCTGCTGTTAAAGGACGATTTATTGCTGTTAGAGAATAAATAAGAGTTGGACCTTTTCAGTGGTGTGGAACTTCAGTTACTGGGAGCAAAGGGGGTCATCTGCAGAACGGACTTGGCTCTGGGTTATGCACACAGCCCAAAGGTAAACAGGTGTTGGCTTTCACCTCTACACATTAGAGGATATAGGCCTCTAATGTGTACCGCATCCCTCCTCCCTGATCCCCCTAGACAAGACAACAAGCCGAGAAGAAGAAGGGGTGAGAGGGGTGAGGCCGCTACATCTATGTTTAGGGTCCTTGTCCTGCTGGAATGTGAACCTCTGCCCCAGTCTCAAGTCCTTTGCCAACTCTAACAGGTTTTCTTCTAAGATTGCCCTGTATTTGGCTCCATCCATCTTCCCATCAACTGACCAGCTTCCCTGTCCCTGCTAAAGAAAAGCATCCCCACAACATGATGGCGCTTTTGCTAACCCGACTATGTTACTGATGTACTAGATGCATCATATTTACCCAGTGGGCTTTCAGACCATTCCCCCTTACTCCTCAATATTCGTTCCCCATCCTTCAGAACCCCAACTTTATGGCGTTTGGGGGCCCACTGGCTTTCTCATATTGACCTGATGACCATTATTTCACCACGATTAGCGGAATATTGGGACTTTAATGAGGGATCCTCTTCTATCGCAATGACATGGGACGCCTTCAAGGCCTTCACCAGAGGGCAATATATCTCCTCTATTGCTGGGATTCGTAAAGAACAGGCTGCCGTTACGACGGCATTACAGTTAGCTGTGCAACGTCAGTCTGATATTTACACTATTGACCCTATTGACACTCATTTTGACTCCCTGAATGGATGGAACCGCTGGCGGAGACTCTCCGTACTTCCCTCTATGTCAGGGGACTGCATGTCGGCTGGCTGGAGGAAAGGGTTGCCCTGTACGCTGACTACCTACTCCTCTTTCTAAATGATGCAGACCTATCACTTAAGGGGGCCCTACAGGTCCTTAATTATTTTTCCTCAGTCACAGGTCTCAAAGTAAATTGGACAAATTCCCTTTTATTTCCTATAGATTCTGCGGCCCGTGCCACTGCCTATACTGATATTCCCTTGAGATGGGTGGAGCACTTTAAATACCTGGGGTGGTGGTTTCCAGACAGGCTTCGGACTATGTATCCCTAAATTTAACACCCGTGATCCAGGAGGTTCAACAACGGCTGAAGGCATGGGAGTCATTACCCCTTTCATTATTAGGACACATAAACCGAATAAAAATGAATGTATTACCTAAATTTACATATCTATTTCGACACTCTCCGCAGTGGATTCCTAAATCATTTTTCGTACGGCTGTATCGTATTTTTGCAGAATTTATATGGAGATCTCATTCCCCTAGGTATTGCAGGACGACATTGGTACACCCGGCTTCCCAAGGTGGCCTGGCATGTCCGGATTTCTACAAATATTATTTGGCCTTTCAGCTAGTAACTGCGGCCTGGTGGCTTAACCCAGACACCTCTAATTCCGCTACTCAGGTAGAAGCAGCAGTGTTGGGGTCCTTGGAGGCATTGAAATTTCTGATTTTTCGGGGCCCCCGTGCTCCATATTTACTGACACCGTCCATGTGTACTATGTTACGTGTATGGGGGGAGAGTCTCAAAATTGAACGATATCCCCTACAGGCAATTTCGCTTAACGCTCCCCATTGGTTGAATCCTATCCTGGAGCATATTTACACATTGCCCGACTCCCATTCCTGGACCAAATTCAATATAAAAACAGTGACTCAGTTTATGTTGGACAAATCTTTGATTCCATTTTCCAAACTGATCTCCGACTCTAATGCCCCTCAGCTGTACTTCTTTCGTTTTTTTCAACTCTCCCATGCCTTCAGCTGTCAATTTCATGGCTCTCCTCCACGACTAGTTCAATCCGCCCTAGAGAAGCTTCTTAGGTTGGACTGTGCAAAGAAATGCTGCCTCCAAATTGTATTTCCATCTAACAACTGTCTCTCTTCCAAAACTAGAGAAACTAAAGCCTTGTACACACGGTCGGACTTCCATCTGACTTTTCCGTGGTTTTTTGTCCGAACGGAGTTGGTTGGGAACACCCATAGCATACACACGCTCGGACTTTTCTGCAAACTTTCTTAAAACTTCTTACCACATTGCATGTTTTTTCTGCTCTTTACTGCCACCCTTTGGTCAACTTCTACTATTGTTGGTTGATTTTAACATTAGTTGTTTTGTCCATCGGACTAAAGTCCGATGGTTTTCTGTACACACGGTCGGACTTTGCTCCATCGGACTTTTGTTGGGCAAAAGTTTGTCCGTTTGCAGACCCAACTTTTGTCCGATGAAATCCAAAACCAAACGAAAAAAGTTTGTCCGATGGAGCCTACACACGGTCGGATTGTTGGTCCAACTTGCTCAAAACGAAGTTTGTTGGGCAAAAGTCCGACCGTGTGTACGGGGCTTAAGATTTAAATGGTCTAAGGACATCCCTGAACTTGACAATGACGACTGGGATGACATATGGGACTTTCCTGTTAACTCTCTTGTCTCCTTGAGAGACCGACTGATGAGATGTTCATAACTTGGGATTTTTTTTATAACCTAACCCTGCTTTAAATTTCTGTATAATTTTATCCCTGACCTGTCTGGTGTGTTCCTTGGCCTTCATACTGCTGTTTGTTCACGATGGTTCTTTAACAAACCTCTGAGGGCTTCACAGAACAGCTGTATTCATACTGAGATTAAATCACACACAGGTGGACTCTATTTACTAATTAGCTGAGTTCTGAAAAAATTTGAAAACCATTTATAATTTTACTTCAACTTCACAATTATGTGCCAATTTGTGTTGGTCTACCACATAAAATCCCAATAAAATACATTTAAGTTTTTTTTTTGTAACATGACAAAATGTGGAATATTTCAAGGGGTATGAATACTTTTTCAAGGCACTGTATAAATCACTGTATAAATCAGAGCTTGGGGATTTATAACATTGTAGAACTATCAAAATAACATATTGATTTTAAAATTATTTATAGCCTCTCCCAATTTTAATTTATGTCAAATTTATAAAATTACATTGGGTCACTGTCCAGACCTCAATACAGGTAAGCTGTCTATCCTGCTAAAGGCAGTTTTTTTTTACTTAGCTTAATATTTAGTGCATCGCACAGTGAAGTCTATTGTGCGAAACTCGAAAAAAGAAAGTTGCTCTGTCCAGCCAATACTTGAGTATTCAAGGCCTTAAAACATGTTCACATTAAAATGCTCACGTTAACATGCTTTAACATGCATTTAGGATGTGCTGCTTTTAGTTTTTGAAGGCTTGCATTTCAAATGACATGCCCTCCAGAAAGCAGGTTAATGCACCCAAAATGTAGCATACAGAGTTCTCTTCCGAGCCACTATAACACAGTGGGGGTTATTTACGAAAGGCAAATCCACTTTGCACTACAAGTGCAAACTACAAGTGCAAAGTGCACTTGAAATTGCACTGAAAGTGCACTTGGAAGTGCAGTCGCTGTAAATCTGAGGGGTAGATCTGAAATGAGGGGAAGCTCTGCTGATTTTATTATCCAATCATGTGCAAGCTAAAATACTGTTTTTTATTTTCCTTGCATGTTCCCCTCGGATCTACAGCGACTGCACTTCCAAGTGCACTTTCAGTGCAATTTCAAGTGCACTTTGCACTTGTAGCTTGCACTTGTAGTGCAAAGTGGATTTGCCTTTCGTAAATAACCCCCATTATGTTGGTGTGAACAGTCTCCTATTAAAAACAATGTTTCTTCAGATATTCATGCATTACAATTGCTTTTGAAAAACAAATAACACTGCTTGGAAACACATTCCAAGTGAATAAACCAGGGGTCTCAAAGTACCGGCCCGCGGGCCATTTGCGGCCCGCGGACCGGTTATAAATGGCCCGCAGGCAGCGCGGGGGTGCCGCGGAAGGGGGGGGGCGCAAATTGGCAGTGTTCTACTGCCAGGCATGTACTGGCCGGAGATCCGCAGCAATTTACCTGTCAATCGCCTACTGCTGGCGCCTGACGGGTAGATCGAGATGCATGCAGAGTAGCGCAGGAAGCGTCTGTCATAAGTTCACTTCTCTCTCATGTCACGCTGTTGCTCCCCGGCGGCCCCTCCTCTCTTCGTCCATCCCCATTTGCTTGTGACATCATCTGGGATGGACGAACAGAGGAGGGGCCGCCGGGGAGCAACAGCGTGACATGAGAGAGAAGTAAACTTATGACAGACGCTTCCTGCGCTACTCTGCATTTGAAGAAAACGACAACAAGTAAATGCTGAACTGTGCCCCATGTACCCTGATTGTGCCCTGATGTGCCCCATGTACCCTGAATGTGCCCCATGTACCCTGATTGTGCCCTGATGTGCCCCATGTACCCTGATGTGCCCCATGTACCCTGAATGTGCCCCATGTACCCTGATTGTGCCCTGATGTGCCCCATGTACCCTGATTGTGCCCTGATGTGCCCCATGTACCCTAAATGTGCCCTGATGTGCCCCATGTACCCTGAATGTGCCCCATGTACCCTGATGTGCCCCATGTACCCTGATTGTGCCCTGATGTGCTGGGCTCTGTGCCCTAAGGGTGAGTGGTCAGTGTGAAGTGTAGTGGTCAGTGTGCAGTGTAGTGGTCAGTGTGCAGTGTAGTGGTCAGTGTGCAGTGTAGTGGTCAGTGTGCAGTGTAGTGGTCACTGTGCAGTGTAATGTGAAGTGTAGTGGTCAGTGTGAAGTGGTCAGTGTGAAGTGCAGTGGTCAGTGTGCAGTGTAGTGGTCCGTGTGCAGTGTAATGTGAAGTGTAGTGGTCAGTGTGAAGTGCAGTGGTCAGTGTGCAGTGTAGTGGTCAGTGTGTAGTGTAATGTGAAGTGTAGTGGTCAGTGTGAAGTGGTCAGTGTGAAGTGCAGTGGTCAGTGTGCAGTGTAGTGGTCAGTGTGTAGTGTAGTGGTCAGTGTGTAGTGTAGTGGTCAGTGTGCAGTGTAGTGGTCAGTGTGTAGTGAAGTGGTCAGTGTGCAGTGTAGTGGTCCGTGTGCAGTGTAGTGGTCAGTGTGTAGTGTAGTGTAGTGGTCAGTGTGTAGTGTAGTCGTCAGTGTGCAGTGTAGTGGTCAGTGTGCAGTGTAGTGGTCAGTGTGTAGTGTAGTGGTCAGTGTGCAGTGTAGTGGTCCGTGTGCAGTGTAGTGGTCAGTGTGTAGTGTAGTGTAGTGGTCAGTGTGTAGTGTAGTGGTCAGTGTGCAGTGTAGTGGTCAGGGCGCAGTGGTCAGTGTGTAGTGTAGTGGTCAGTGTGCAGTGTAGTGGTCAGTGTGCAGTGTAGTGGTCAGTGGGTAGTGGTCAGTGTGCAGTGTAGTGGTCAGTATGTAGTGGTCAGTATGCAGTGTAGTGGTCAGTGTGCAGTGTAGTGGTCATGTGTGCAGTGTAGTGGTCAGTGTGCAGTGTAGTGGTCAGTGTGCAGTGTAGTGGTCAGTGGGTAGTGATCAGTGTGCAGTGTAGTGGTCAGTGTGCAGTGTAGTGGTCAGTATGTAGTGGTCAGTGTGCAGTGTAGTGGTCAGTGTGCAGTGTAATGTGAAGTGTAGTGGTCAGTGTGCAGTGTAGTGGTCAGTGTGCAGTGTAGTGGTCATGTGTGCAGTGTAGTGGTCAGTGTGCAGTGTAGTGGTCAGTGTGCAGTGTAGTGGTCAGTGTGCAGTGTAATGTGAAGTGTAGTGGTCAGTGTGCAGTGTAGTGGTCAGTGTGCAGTGTAGTGGTCAGTGTGCAGTGTAGTGGTCAGTGTGCAGTGTAGTGGTCAGTATGTAGTGGTCAGTATGCAGTGTAGTGGTCAGTGTGCAGTGTAGTGGTCAGTGTGCAGTGTAGTGGTCAGTGTGCAGTGTAGTGGTCAGTGTGCAGTGTAATGTGAAGTGTAGTGGTCAGTGTGCAGTGTAGTGGTCAGTGTGCAGTGTAGTGGTCATGTGTGCAGTGTAGTGGTCAGTGTGCAGTGTAGTGGTCAGTGTGCAGTGTAGTGGTCAGTGTGCAGTGTAGTGGTCAGTGTGCAGTGTAGTGGTCATGTGTGCAGTGTAGTGGTCAGTGTGTAGTGGTCAGTGTGCAGTGTAGAGGTCAGTGTGTATTGTTCAGTGTGCAGTGTAGAGGTCAGTGTGTAGTGGTCAGTGTGTAGTGTAGTGGTCAGTGTGCAGTGTAGTGGTCAGTGTGTATTGTTCAGTGTGCAGTGTAGAGGTCAGTGTGTAGTGGTCAGTGTGTAGTGTAGTGGTCAGTGTGCAGTGTAGTGGTCAGTGTGTATTGTTCAGTGTGCAGTGTAGAGGTCAGTGTGTAGTGGTCAGTGTGCAGTGTAGTGGTCAGTGTGCAGTGTAGTGGTCAGTGTGCAGTGTAGTGGTCAGTGTGCAGTGTAGTGGTCAGTGTGCAGTGTAGTGGTCATGTGTGCAGTGTAGTGGTCAGTGTGTAGTGGTCAGTGTGCAGTGTAGAGGTCAGTGTGTAGTGGTCAGTGTGTAGTGTAGTGGTCAGTGTGCAGTGTAGTGGTCAGTGTGTATTGTTCAGTGTGCAGTGTAGAGGTCAGTGTGTAGTGGTCAGTGTGCAGTGTAGTGGTCAGTGTGCAGTGTAGTGGTCAGTGTGCAGTGTAGTGGTCATGTGTGCAGTGTAGTGGTCAGGGTGTAGTGGTCAGTGTGCAGTGTAGAGGTCAGTGTGTAGTGGTCAGTGTACAGTGTAGTGGTCAGTGTGTATTGTTCAGTGTGCAGTGTAGAGGTCAGTGTGTAGTGGTCAGTGTGCAGTGTAGTGGTCAGTGTGCAGTGTAGTGGTCAGTGTGCAGTGTAGTGGTCAGTGTGCAGTGTAGTGGTCAGTGTGCAATGTAGTGGTCAGTGTGCAGTGTAGTGGTCATGTGTGCAGTGTAGTGGTCAGTGTGTAGTGGTCAGTGTGCAGTGTAGTGGTCAGTGTGCAGTGTAGTGGTCAGTGTGCAGTGTAGTGGTCATGTGTGCAGTGTAGTGGTCAGTGTGTAGTGGTCAGTGTGCAGTGTAGAGGTCAGTGTGTAGTGGTCAGTGTGTAGTGTAGTGGTCAGTGTGCAGTGTAGTGGTCAGTGTGTATTGTTCAGTGTGCAGTGTAGAGGTCAGTGTGTAGTGGTCAGTGTGCAGTGTAGTGGTCAGTGTGCAGTGGTCAGTGTGCAGTGTAGTGGTCAGTGTGCAGTGTAGTGGTCATGTGTGCAGTGTAGTGGTCAGTGTGTATTGTTCAGTGTGCAGTGTAGAGGTCAGTGTGTAGTGGTCAGTGTGCAGTGTAGTGGTCAGTGTGCAGTGTAGTGGTCATGTGTGCAGTGTAGTGGTCAGTGTGTAGTGGTCAGTGTGCAGTGTAGAGGTCAGTGTGTATTGTTCAGTGTGTAGTGTAGTGGTCAGGTTTAATAATGCGTTTGCTGGCACCAGTGCTGGGGGTTAATAGTGCGTCTGCTGACACCAGTGCTGCTGTTTTTGAAGTATGAATGTTTGCATGCGGCCCCCCATGGGATATGAAAACTTGTCTTGTGGCCCTCAGGTAATTTGAGTTTGAGACCCCTGGAATAAACATTCATGATGAAAGCCAGCAGGATAGACGAAATGAAAGGGATACAATGAGAAATCCCAAGCCTTTTTGTATCTCAGGAAACACGGTAGCTATGGTGTCTCCTTACCAGGTTTCTTCTTTTTTAACCAAACAATTCAATGTGATGTATGAAGTTTTTTGCATGCTGCCTGCAATAGCACACCCCAGTCTTCTTTTCTTTTAGCATTAGCATTATTCATGTACCATTAGGTTGGATAAAATGCTGGAGTTTGTGTCATGTGTCTAAATCAGCATCCTTGACATATAAAAACACTCTGGAGGTAGGTGTTCTAGTTCAGTTCATGTGCTTACTTTAGGTAGTCACTGTTGTGTAAAACAAGGTATTACCCAGATGTCTTTGAAATCCATGCCTTTATTTGTTAATCCGATGTCAATGGTACCTCTGCATTCTTTCTACCTATCTTATGTACCATATAACTAACACAAGACTTCTCACAAGTCACAAGAAAATCTCACAGTTCTGATCATTAAAGGATTCTACCACAGTCAATGAATATCATTTTAATAAAAATTAGATATTGTAATGGCTCTTTCTGAATGTTCTTTAGTAAAAGATAAAAGGTTATCTTAGAGGAATCTGTGAGCATTAGTGAATGGATCATTTTTAAAGGATGATAATAAGAAATGGATTTGTGCCTATCACTTCTGGAGGAAAAGATTAGATCCTCTGAGCTAATAACTTGGAGTGGTATTTTAGAAATATTATGGATTGTTCTACTAGACTTGTGAGACCCCATTCACACAGGGGCGACTCGTCAGGCGTCTCAGCCGCCTGACAAGTCGCGTCCCGTTCTGTACTATGGAACCGTTCTAATCGGAGCGACTGAAGTCGCTCCGACTTAGAAAAAGATTCCTGTACTACTTCAAGACGACTTCAGGGCGACTTCCATTGACTTCAATACAGAAGTCATTTTTGAAGTCATCTTTGAAGTCGTCTTGAAGACGCCCAGCACAGTCGCGGGACAAGTCGTGCCGCCCCTGTGTGAATGGGGTCTTTCACTTTCACAAAAGTTGCATCCAATACAATTTTACCACAAATAAATGCAGTACAAAGGATGTTTTCCAGTCTTCTGAGCTGTAAGAAGACAATAAATATTCTAAGCTCTGCCTCTACGATGAGTTAAAATTAACAGAGGAAACATCAGAAAAGAAGACGGGTCTTGCCAATAGAACATAAATAAGTTGCCGTGGCACCACACTAGATGTCAACAAATACCACTTACATCAATAATACAATGCAACACATAGTAAACTGTAAAACACATGATTAGGTGGGACACAACAGCTTCTGAAAATGCTAGTTCCCTGGCTGTCATGATGATCCAGAGTCTCTAGTACTTTATAATTTATTGACCTGGATAAAGCATGCTAATCAGTACAGTATTAGAGTACTGTATGCTCAGACTGTCGTGTGTTCTAGTAGAACAAAACACTAAAGCCCTGTACACACGATCGGTTTTCCTATGGATTCTAATCGGATGGATTTTTCCATCGGAAATCCGATGAAGCTGACTTCCATCAGTCTTGCCTACACACCATCAGTCAAAAAACCGATCGTCCAAAATGCTGTGACGTAAAACACTCCGACAAGCCGAGAAAAATTAAGTTAAATGCTTCTGAGCATGCGTCGACTTGATTCTGAGCATGCGTGGGTTTTTTGTCCGATGGAGTTCCACACAGACGATCGGAATTTGCTATCGTTTTTTTTTTCCATCGGATAAATTTAAAACATGTTCTATTTTTTCTCACTGATGGAAAAAAGACCGATGGGGCCCATACACGATCGGTTTGTCCGATGACAAAAGTCTATCGGACTGTTTTCATTGGTAAAACCGATCGTGTGTACACGGCTTAAGGCCCCTTGCACGTGCGTGGGGGGGCATCTAGCTGCACAGAATTATTTATGTTATGGACAATAGGGAAAAGGCAGGTTTTGTAGTCTTATCAATCTTTTTGTTGTCCTGGTACAAGTGTTTTCATTTTAGGACTAGAGATAGAATCTCCTGGTGAGAATAATGGAAAAAGGCTTGAAAAAAAAAAGAACAAATGCAGCCACCACATTTATGGACTGGTAAGCTGCAGTATATTGAATTTTATGTTTTTGGTGGACACGCAACACGCAACTTTCTGAAAAAGTTTTGGTGATTATGATAGACCCCTTTAAACTGAACACAAATACAATTTCAGAATGACTGTATCATGTAGGAATCTTGAGAAATTTGAAAACAGCTTAATTAATTGCATTTTGTTTCAGACATGATACATGAGTTCAAAGGGGCTAAAAATGTTTTGCTGCTGATTTTCATTTGTACTCAGTGTCCAGTACATCTTGCTGCAGTGTCCAACAATAGTCATCCAGCATAGATGAATTTCAGGTGCCCTGATACCATTTTTCCATTGTGCCAAAGTCTTGGTGAAACCTTTGACTATGTTCATTACTGACTGCACCTAGATTTTCAGGAAAGAAGTGTGAATGCAGAAAATGAATTCTCAGTGACATGTTGCACTTCATAGACTTGTACGCTGTAAAGCCCCGTACACACGGTCGGACTTTTGGCCAACAAACTTCATTTTGAGCAAGTTGGACCAACAATCCGACCGTGTGTACGCTCCATCGGACAAACTTTTTTTGCTTTTTTCTTGTTTTCATCGGACAAAAGTTGGGTCTGCAAACGGACAAACTTTTGTCCAACAAAAGTCCGATGGAGCAAAGTCCGACCGTGTGTACAGAAAACCATCGGACTTTTGTCCGATGAACAAAACAACTAATGTTAAAATCAACCAACAATAGCAGAAGTTGACCAAAGGGTGGTGGTAAAGAGCAGAAAAGAGCAGAAAAACCACGTGATGTTGCAAAAAGTTTGGGGAAAGTTTGCAGAAAAGTCAGAGCATGTGTATGCTATGGGTGTTCCCAACCAACTCCGTTCGGACAAAAAAACACGGAAAAGTCCGATGGAAGTCCGACCGTGTGTACGAGGCTTTAGAAGTTTGTCAACCAGCTGAATGTAGTTTGGTGCTCTGTAGATGCCAAGGAAATTCTCAACATGCTTGAATGCTTATAGTATAGTAGAGAATACCGCGCTGACTAATAATAAACAAAACATTCTTGAATGCTTACCAGGCGATATCAAAAATCTCTAACAAATATTCAAACTGCTTGTCATTGATGATGTATTTGATCTGTGGACCAACAAAAATGCCTTCCTTAAAGTGGTTGTAAACCCTTAAGCCTCTTACACACGATCCGATTCCAGGGGATTGTGTGATGACAGACTGTTGGCCTAAAATCCAACCGTTAGTACGCTCCTTCAGACAATTGTTGTCCAACTTTTGGCCAACAAATGTTGGATGGCAGGCTATTACAAACACGCATGCTCGGAATCAATGCTCACCAAACACTACATTAGCAGAAGGTGCCCAAAGGGTGGCGCTCAAGAGCTGAAATTCCACCTAGTACGTCACTACGTTTGTGTTTATTGGCCGACAATTGTGTGCCATTAGTATGCAAGACAAAATCCAGGCACACGCCCTTTTGACAAAAGTCTGATGCTCGGTTGGCCAAAAATCTAATCGTGTGTACGAGGCTTTACAGGCCACTTTTCCTTACAGGTAAGCCTATAATAAGGCTTACCTGTAGGTTTTGGAAATATCTTCTAAACCTGCACGTTTAGGAGATATTTACCATATACACTTGTGTCAACGTCAACAGCGCATGCGCACTTTAGAAAGGGCACGATTGTGCCGTTTCTATAGGGCCCATGCTGTGACCGTCGGCTCCCACGCGCATGCGTGAGAGTGACGTCCCTAGACTCCGGACAGTCACAGAGCCCACAGTCAGTGATGGTCTGGGGTGCCATGTCAGCTGCTGGTGTTGGTCCACTGTGTTTTATCAAGGGCAGGGTCAATGCAGCTAGCTATCAGGAGATTTTGGAGCACTTCATGCTTCCATCTGCTGAAAAGCTTTATGGAGATGAAGATTTCATTTTTCAGCACGACCTGGCACCTACTCACAGTGCCAAAACCACTGGTAAATGGTTTACTGACCATGGTATTACTGTGCTCAATTGGCCTGCCAACTCTCCTGACCTGAACCCCATAGAGAATCTGTGGGATATTGGGAAGAGAAAGTTGAGAGACGCGCAAGACCCAACACTCTGGATGAGCTTAAGGCCGCTATCGAAGCATCCTGGGCCTCCATAACACCTCAGCAGTGCCACAGGCTGGTTGCCTCCATGCCACGCCGCATTGAAGCAGTCATTTCTGCAAAAGGATTCCCGACCAAGTATTGAGTGCATAACTGAACATAATTTTTTGAAGGTTGACTTTTTTTGTATTAAAAACACTTTTCTTTTATTGGTCGGATGAAATATGCTAATTTTTTGAGATAGGAATTTTGGGTTGTCATGAGCTGTATGCCAAAATCATCAATATTAAAACAAGAAAAGGCTTGAACTACTTCAGTTGTGTGTAATGAATCTAAAATATATGAAAGTCTAATGTTTATCAGTACATTACAGAAAATAATGAACTTTATCACAATATGCTAATTTTTTGAGAAGGACCTGTACAGTGGGGTGAACAAGTATTTGATACACTGCAGATTTTGCAGGTTTTCTTACTTACAAAGCATCTAGAGGTCTATACTTTGTTATCATAGGTACTCTTCAACTGCGAGAGACGGAATCTAAATCAAAAATCCAGAAAATCACCTTTTATCATTTCTAAGTAATTAATTTGCATTTTATTGCATGACATAAGTATTTGATACATCAGAAAAGCAGAACTTAATATTTGGTACAGAAACCTTTGTTTGCAATTACAGAGATCATACATTTCCTGTAGTTCTTGACCAGGTTTGCACACACCGCAGCAGGGATTTTGGCCCACTGCTCCATACAGAGCTTCTCCAGATCCTTCAGGTTTCAGGGCTGTTGCTGGGTAACACGGACTTTCAGCTCCCTCCAAAGATTTTCTATTGGGTTCAGGTCTGGAGACTGGCTAGGCCACTCTTCTTACGGAGCCACTCCTTAGTTGCCTTGGCTGTGTGTTTTGGGTCGTTGTCATACTGGAAGACCCATCCACGACCCATCTTCAATGCTCTTATTGAGCTAAGGAGGTTGTTGGCCAAGATCTTGCGATACATGGCCCCATCCATCCTCCCCTCAATACGGTGCAGTCGTCCTGTCCCTTTTTCAGAAAAGCATCCCCAAAGAATGATGTTTCCACCTCCATGCTTCACGGTTGGGATGGTGTTCTTGGGGTTGTACTCATCCTTCTTCTACCTCCAAACACGGCGAGTGGAGTTTAGACCAAAAAGCTCTATTTTTGCTTCATCAGACCACATGACCTTCTCCCATTCCTCCTCTGGATCATCCAGATGGTCATTGGCAAACTTTAGACGGGCCTGGACATGCGCTGGCTTGAGAAGGGGGACCTTGCGTGCGCTGCAGGATTTTAATCCATGACGGCGTAGTGTGTTACTAATGGTTTTCTTTGAGACTGTGGTCCCAGCTCTCTTCAGGTCATTAACCAGGTCCTGCCGTGTAGTTCTGGGCTGCACATAAGTTGTACCTGTCTATCTGTAGTCTTCTCTTGTCTACATCTATCCAAAGTGCTGAATTTATAAGCTTGTCTGATATTTCAGAAACAGGGTGCGGAGAGCTGAAGTTACACTCTGCAGAGCTCAGTGAGGAGAGCTCTGAGAGCTGATTAGAGGGAAGAAACACCCCTCCGCCTTCACGCAGCTCACAGGAACAGAGCTGAGGATGTCAATCTGCTGGAGGTCCCTCCCTGTCACCATTTTTTTCTTAGTGTCAGGAAAAATTTACAGAAGGGATTCATGCTTGTAAGTGGTGTGCAGTGTGCAATAATTCACACAGTCAGCTGCAATATAAAACTTGTATTGAAGTAATTCAGCAACAGTTCACAATAGGTCCGGTGGGACAGCTACCCAGCCAGACACACTCACAGTTTCCGATATTGTGAAGAATCAAGCCAGTCAAACCTTTCTTTACACTACACACTCACTGTAAAGGGGGCTCTGAATATAAAGGAGGACTCTGAATTTAAAGGGGACTCTGATGGTAAGTGTAGCGGGGTCCCCAAATTTAACCCCGCTATACCTAAATTTAGGGGTGACCAGAGCAATAGTTTGGCTCGGGTCTCTTTATTATTTGGACTCTGCCTTACTGCTGTGTCACCTGGCGTGCAGTTCCCCTTTGGGAGTATAGGTGGTGTTGTCACCTATACTCTGGGTTGAACCACAGGTGATGGAGTAGGTATTGGATGTCCTTTCTCGGCTGCCGATGGTGGGCGGTTCTGGCCTGCGGTGCATGCCGGGAGAGGATATATAAGGGGAAGACGCCATGACACAGAGAGCTAATTCCCGGGGCCCATGCCCGGATGAGAACCAATTCCGGGGCCCAATGCCCAGGGGGAACTACCCCTCAGAGGGGCGTGCGCCCCATCTTGATTGAGGAGTCTCAGGCACCTTCAGCCTGAGACTACGGAGTTCCAGGTGGGCCCAGTACCTTTGACTGGGTCTACAACCGAAGAGGAGTCCCAGGGAACTCGCGTGAGGGTAACCGCTCTGACACAGAGGAAACCAGGGGAGGATCGATCCCCATAACAAGAGAGCGAGTAATAGAGTATTGCTGACTCCGGAAAGGCCTGGTGACCTGTTAGAGGGAAGGATTCCTCGCTTCGCAGACTGCCTCTGCAGAGTGTTGAAGTTCAGGAGGGATCTCCTTGATTTGGTCCTTGGAGGGGACTAAGTCATTGTTCCAGCATCACGCCGGCTGCTAGTTTTATTGAGTGACTATCCGGGTGAGCTGTACCCACTCAGGATCGAGTGGCAACGAAGCCAAGAGTGTGCCTGAATCCACATCTATCTGCTAACCTTTTTCTCACTTCAACTCTCTGGTTCCTGAAAGCAAGATAAAAATAAACTCACGTTGGAGTTGATACGTTGTGTGGACATTGACCTCATTTGGGAAAGATAAAGACTCGTCTCTATAAACATAGAGGGGAGAACCAGAAGAAGGGAGTTACTAACTGCAGGACCCAAGTATGTAACACCGACCTTTATAATCTAGAGGACACGGGCATGTGGCATGGTGTGTCTTATCCCCCTGCTTATAGAGGTAAGAGGGGGGAAAAAGATCCATGTGCTACATAAGGGAAGACTCTAAATGTAAAGGAGGGTAAAGGAGGGCTCTGATGGTAATTGGGGCTCTGATGGTAAAGGAGGACTCTGAATGTAAAGGAGGGCTCTGATGGTAAAGGAGGACTCTGAATGTAAAGGAGGGCTCTGATGGTAAAGGAGGACTCTGAATGTAAAGGAGGGCTCTGATGGTAAAGGAGGACTCTGAATGTAAAGGGGGCTCTGAATGTAAAGGGGGGCTCTGATGGTAAAGGAAGGCTCTGAATGTAAAGGGGGGGCTCTGATGGTAAAGGGGGGCTCTGATGTTACAGGGGGACTTTAAAGGTAAAGTTTTTTATATCCAGCAGTCACTGGACTGTGATAAATTGGGCAATGCAGTTTTCAAAACAATTTCTCACAGTCACTGCTTGCTGACACCATCACTAAGGCTTCTTTCACACAGCGGGTCCCATCAGGTCTGCCTGTCAGTTTTTTCAGGTGGACCTGATGGAAAGGTCCATGCATCCCTATGGACAGGCAGATATAATCAGGCCCTATTTAACCACACCCCTTTAAGCCACACCCAATATTTAAGCGTAATTTAAGCCACGTCTATTACAGGAAATTTTTCATCCTCGGACCCAAAAAAAAGAGTGCCCCATCCCTAATTAGCATACGACTTTGCCTACACTGGGTTTCTGGAAAAAGGTGTCTCTAAAATTTTGGGGGAAATATTGGCAACTATGCCTTTCCATGCAGCATCCATCTGGTCAAAGCATGCCTAGGAATGTCCAAACTGTACCAGTTCCACAAATGTTATGCATTACACCCTGAGTGCATGCCTGGACACTCATGAGCTACACAAAGCATCTTATATTTGCAAGCAAAAATGAGCAAACTTAAAAAATATATGTAGCGATACCCCCAAACTAAGAGAGCCGCTGGTTTGGTTTTGGGCCCTGTACACAGCACAGCCAACCCCTGGCAATCTACTCGACCCTTCTCTGGCACAGCTAGTCTAGGGTTGGTACATATATATATGGCTTCTATACCACTACCTGAACAATCCCACACTAACCCAAACAGTTGTGAAATACAGTAATGGACGCCAATACCAGATTGATTAACTGTAATAGGTTTACTTATATAGAAAGGGTAACGGTCAATACCAAGTAACACATACATGCAGAGCCCTGCAGAAATGATAACACTAGTCAACTATAATGCACATGTAGTTCTATCACACACTGATATATATATAGCTATTTTCCCTTCTGAGCAATTTGGCGCTCAGCAATGCTTTAAACCCCCAGTCAGGCCTGACTCAGTTAAAGTTCAGTCTTTAAGTGAGGAATCTTCGCATGCAAGATTATCGGTGGTGCACATACAGGAACAATGATTTGTAATCCAACAGTGGTCTATGGCAATAGAAGCAACTCCCCGGAGACTATATAACTCAGTTCTGCAACTAGTCTCCTATCAGAAAAGCAAGTATAACACGATGGGCCAAGGCAGTTAATAGGCCTAACAAAGTACTTGGTTATAGCTGTGAGCAGGTGTTCTCTCCCCCCTTCGGACTCGATCCCAGTCCGGGACTCCCATCGCTGTGTCTCCGCACACAGGATCTGCCACCGCCGGATCTCTGGTCCAACTGACGTCCGCAAAGCAGGTAGATGTCAGATGCCGCACAGGCTCAGCAGAGAGGTGGAAGGCTCTCTGGAAGTGTGCAAGGCCTCGGGCCTTGCACTCGCAGCAGGTCCGCACAGGAAGTCCTCTTGCCAGCCGCGCGGTGTCCAAAGAGTCTCTGCGGCAGCCCAATGCACCCTGGGTGCCAAACGGGGTTCTGGGTAACGTAGTCCATGGGGCCTCAACGGAGACCCCGCTACATATACAAGAAATTGCAAAAACAGAAGATTTCTATAAAACGGTACAGGTTAGGTTAAATTACAGGTTATAGCAGGCAACAATTTATATGAAAACTCAAGTGTTCAGGAAGCAAAATCTTTGTTGTCCAGTGACATTATCTCTGATGCGTAGGAGTGACTTAATAGTCACACAGAGACAAACATAAGAATCTCTAAATGCTAGTATTTATTACATAACAATATACAGTACATACATAATTGCTGGGGATGAGCCTGGTTAAAGAATTCTAATGCGGCGTATACACGATCGGAAATTCCAACAACAAATGTTCGATGTGAGCTTTTTGTCGGAAATTCCGTCCATCTGTAGGCTCCATCGGACATTTGCTGTCGGAATTTCCAACAACAAAAAGAGCTGGTTCTCAAATTTTTCGACAAGAAAAGTTCTTGTCGGAAATTCCGATCGTCTGTATGCAATTCTGACGCACAAAAAAACACGCATGCTCAGAATCAAGCAGAAGAGCCAAACTGCCTAATGAACTTCATTCATCTCGGCTCGTCGTACGCCTTGTACGTCACCGTGTTCTTGACGTTCGGAATTTCCGACAGGATTTGTGTGACCGTGTGCATGCAACACAAGTTTGAGCCAACATTCCGTCGGAAAAAAATCCATGGTTTCGTTGTCGGAATTTCCAATCGTGTGTACGCGGCATAAGTTACCGTATGTTGCAAGGCTTTTTTTTTTTAGTTTATCAATTTAAACGTCAAACTATTGAAAATGCTGTACAAGGCTGGTTATGGAGGTGCGATAATATATGTGTCCTTAAGCCTCGTACACACAAACGAGTTTCTCGGCAAGAAACGACAAGAAAACTGCCGAGATAGCTTTCTTGCCGAGAAAATCGTTCGTGTGTATGGTTTCTCGTCAAGAAAACCGACAAGAATCTCGACGAGAAATATAGAGAACCTGGTCTCTATTTTCTCGTTGAGATTCTCGTCAGCCTGTTTCTCGACGAGAAAATTGTGTGTGTGTACACTTACCTGTCCTCCGGGAAGCCCGCGCATGCTAGAAATGACTTTGACGCATGCGCGGTAGCTTCCTAGGCATAGATAGGGTGTAGCAAGATGGCGGCGATGGCATTGAATGTGACGAGCGCACGCTCGTTGTATTCGATGACGTCACCGCGTTCGCTCCATTCAAAGAACCGCGGGTTCTTTGAATCGAGCGTGTGTACACTCGGCCGGGACAAGTTTCTTGTCCAAGAATCTCGTCAAGAAAAACAACGTCAACAACGACAGCACAAATAATATTCCATATTCAAAAAATTAAATAAAAAAAATAAAAAATAAATGAGCAATACGTATTTTTTCTTTCAATAGAAGATTTATCCGATAAAGGCCAGAAAGCCTGAAAAATGCTATATAGATTTACTTTAGCTAAACCAGAATAAAAAGAAAAAATGAATTAATCAAGATCCACGCCCCTCCATGGCACCCCTATAGGGATCATGCTGTACCAGAAGAGGGGATCCCACGTGTATTTAAATGGGCTCTTAATAAAGCCCTCTAACCCTTACAAATCATGAGATAAAACCAATGAAATAGGATGAAGGGTCATCCACACTATAACCTTTCAATCAAAAAATGTTGTAAAGACCCTAGGAATATCATAAGAATATGTTTCTTATAAGGATCTCCAAGATTCATATCAGAAAAAATACAGATAAAAATAAAAATAGAAGACAAAAGCACAATAAAAGATGTAAGGAGGGGGGGGGGGGAGGGGTGTACATGCCTGATTTAACAATCCCAAGCTGGAAAACAATGGAACAATTCAATGAAGAGATAATCCAATCTAATTCGCCCAAGGTTCCCATATCTCTTCAAATTTTGGAACTGTGTTATTTAATATACTAGCTAGTTTTTCTTGAGTCATAATCCAAGAAATCCGTTTGACATCAAAAAGGAAGGGTTTTTGTTTTTCCCAAGCTTTTGCTATGGTGATCTTGGCTCCGGTGAGAATGAAGTGAATCAGTAATTGAGTAGGTTTAGTTATACGAGGAACATGTGCATTCAGGAGAGCAACAAATGGGGATCTGGGAATCTGGTTTCCAGTAACTTTAAAGATTAAATTAAAAACTTTATTCCAAAAGGGGCGAATCCTAGGACACTCCCACCATGTATGGGCCCTATAAGTTGGCAACCTCTGAAGCATGAAGGATCAGCTGAAGGGTAAATAGTAGTTAATTTAGAGGGGGTAAGATACCACCTTGTTAAAACTTTTATATTGGCTTCCACCAGATATACATTCAGAACGCCTTTAAAGGACTTCGAACAAGCAGTATGCCAGACTTTTAGGTCCAAAGTACAACGGAAGTCCTTTTCCCAAGCTGTCATGTAGGGGGACTTCTCATTAGAATGAGTGAGGGACGAATACACTAGAGAAATACCTCCCCCTGGCTCCATAGCTCTATCGCACCATGTTTCGTAATTAGTATATTGGATCGAGGAAGGGATATCCTTCCATGTACTAGTCAGGAATTGTGAAATTTGGCGATAATGTAATTTTTCAGAGTCTGGGAGTTTTAATATTTTGATACAATGATCTAGGGATATAAGACACCCAGATTTAATGAAGTTTCTTATACGGTATAGTCCCCTATTAGTCCACCATCTGAAATCATCAACATTCAGACCAGGGGGAAAACTTAATTTTTTTATGTTAATATACTGTATAACTTTAAAACATACTTGTAGTTTAAATGCCTTTGTCCAGTTTTCAGGCGTTCCGTTTACATATGAATTTAGGATATAACTACATATTGCTCCCACGAGTGATGCAATAGTTTTGGTATTCACATTACAGGCTTGTGCTACCTGTAGTACAAGAAAATAAATGCATATGCACTTGTCACCAGTAGTACAATAAAAAGGAACTTCTTAACATCTAGGTAAGAGAAAAAAGAGCAGAACTGCACAGCAGAATATTAAGTGGACTGGGATTTGAGACTAGCTGGCAGGCATGGAGACAATCAGAGAAGAGAACTTGAAAAGCTAAAAGTAGCAAAACAAGGGTTCAGCTGTAAAAGTGATCAGTAATGTATTGGTTTTTTTCTTTCTGGATACCCCTCCTTCTGGGGCCTGACTAGCTTCAGTCATTCTAATAAGAAGAACATTGTCACTAGCAAAATGTATTTTGCTATCCTGGTGGCCAATGGCCTTATACGGAAGGTGGAGATGATGCCAGAAGATAAGACAGTGCGGTTGAGGTGGTAAGAGGTTAATGCTAGTAGTATCAAAGTATCAAAACCAGAGGGGGGAGGCGAAGCTAAAACACAGCAGGGGCCAGGGCATAAACACACAGCAGAGGCCAGGGCACAATACAATTTAGAACCAGAAAGAAAAATAGCTAAGGTCAGCTAGAACCACAGTAAGTAGTCCAACCTTTAAGCTTACAGCTTCTGTGATGGACAGCTTGAGTGGAGCAAATTGCTAAAAAAGAGTTATCAACCATTTAGAATTGGTAAATATGCCTGCTAACTTGCAGGTATGCTCCATCTTTTCCCCAATAGGGCACAACACCAGAGTGCATTAAGAAAATCACAATGAGAGTGGGTGGGCTCTGAGATTCCCAACAGGGGAGCTGAAAAGCAGTAAGACCGACAAGTGTACCAGAGTTAACCCAAGCATCCATAGATGAGTACTGTATGTAGAACGTTTAGTATGTGGCTTTAAAGACTGATTCACAGCCAGCCGGATCCCAGATGGAAAGTTAAGATGGAGACCACTGTGTTCATGGCAACTAGACATGTGCATTCGTTTTCGTCCGAATGTATTTTCGTCCGAATTTCAGGTATTTTCGTTATTGTTTTCACAAACGAAAACGAAAGGGCAAAATCCGAAAACCGAAAGATCCAACATAAACAAATGCTTTATTTTCGTTTTCGTTGTAACAACAGTTCGATATAGATAGGAGATTCGACATGACGCTGACAATAACAATCTGTGTCTATCGAACCTGTGGTCGAATTATTCTACATAGAGAGAAAAGATTCGACATAGAGAGAAAAAATTCGACATTATAGAGAGAAAAGATTTGACATAGAGAGAAAAGATCGCTGCTGGAATAGGGTGGGGGAAGTAAAATAAAAATAATGATGATGATGAATGTTATTGGCTGATTGTAACCAAAGAGGAGGAGCAGTAAAATAGCTAGAACTAACTTGACAATTCAACATGAACGACAAAGATTCGACAAAGCATCGAAAAACATACAAACGTTGAATCTGTCATTGAAGGCTTATGGTGTCTGTCGAAAGTTCTAAGAAGATTTGACGGAGCAGCTAAACTGTACGACGCTGCAATCGTACATTTCCGGTCAAATGCTCGGCCCATAGGCTATAGAAAAATTCCAATGTGGGTTGACTAGTAATAATAATTAAAAAATATAATTATTACTAGTCATACAACATAGCTAGCTTGTAGGCGGAACATTCGACCGGAAATGTACGATTGTGGCGTCGTACAGATTCGCTGCTCCGTCGAATCTTCTTTGAACATTCGACAGACACCATGAGCCTTCAATTACAGATTCGACCTAATTTATTCAGATTTTCGGACGAATGCAATTTCTAATGAAAAACTAAATAAATAAAAACTAATTTTGGGAGTAACTAAATACATTTATTTTTCGGAAGAAAACGAAAATTCCGAAACAAAATATTTCAGTGTGCACATGTCTAATGGCAACTAAATTCAAAAGCTGCTGGATGGTGGAGATGGTGGAATAGTCATCCGTAAAGAATGACACATCTGTACAGGGGAAATGTTCAGTAAAAAGACATTGGTTTGGTCTGATTTTGATGCACTTGTTGGAAAAAAATTAGGTTCCATAAAGCGTTTGTTCTATGGCAGGAAATTAAGCCTGCCTCTGACAACCCTGCAGTCAATAAAAAGACCAGTCCAACATTGAGACCAATCCAACATTGCATCCTCCCACATTCACTTCCCTTGATTAGATTTGTTTCTCTACGAAGAGAATAATATTCTGCATTCATTGCATACTCTACACTGTTGCTGTGAACCATTATATTGAGATAGGCTAAATTCATACAGCATGGTATTTAATTTTACTGGTGACTTTTATTCTGGTCAAAGTCATAGACTTGTTATATACCGGTATATATATATATATGTAGCAATACCCCCGCAGGGGCCGCTGGTTTAAGATTTTGGGCCTGTTGTTACCTTACTGTTCACCACGTCCGTCTTAATGCCCCATACACACGATCGTTTTTCATGCCGTTAAAAATGGCATTAAAAAAATGGCCATTAAAAATGATCGTGTGTAGGCTCCAGAGCATTTTTAACGACGTGAAAAACGGCCATTAAAAATTTCGAACATGCTCTCTTTTTTCACGTCGTTTTTCATGTCGTTTTTTTTAACGACGTGAAAAACGATAGTGTGTATGCTTTAACGACGTGAAAAAAAACGCGCATGCTCAGAATCAAGTATGAGACAGGAGCGCTCGTTCTGGTAAAACTAGCGTTCGTAATGGAGATAGCACATTCGTCACGCAGTCATGGACTGAAAAGCACGAGACTGAAAAGAGCGAATCGTCGCTCAACAAACTTTACTAACATGAAGGGTGGCGCCATTCGAACGGAACTTCCCCTTTATAGTGCCGTCGTACGTGTTGTACGTCACTGCGCTTTGCTTGATCGTTTTTTTAAATGATCGTGTGTACGCAAGACAGGCTTGAGAGGAAACATGAAAAAAAACGACGTGAAAAACGGCAAGAAAAAAAATGGCAAGAAAAACGATCGTGTGTATGGGGCATAAGACCCCTTTCACACTGGGGCGGGATGGTGCGGTGGCGGTATAGCAGCGCGATTTTCAGCGCTGCTATACTGTCGTTCTTACCGCGGTATGCGGTCGCTAGGGGGGTTAATTTAACCCCCGCTAGCGGCCGAAAAAGGGTTAATACCGCCCGCAAACCGCGGCTATTGCCGCGGTTTGCGGGCGGTATTACCGCACTGTCCCATTGATTTCAATGGGAGACCGCGGTAAAGGAGCGGTGAACACACCGCTCCTTTACCGCTGTAAAGAAGCGGCTAGCAGGACTTTTGGAGCGGTCCTGCTAGCGCACCGCTTCAGTGTGAAAGCCTTCGGGCTTTCACATTGAAGACACAGGGCAGGATTTTTTCATGCGGTATAACAGCGCTATTATTAGCGCTAAACCGCATGAAAAACGCCCCAGTGTGAAAGGGGCCTTAGGGGTCTTCCTTGAAGAGTTTCTTACAAATGTCTGCACCAAACACTTAAGCCCTGTACACACGATCGGATTTCCTATGGATTCTAATCCAATGGATTTTTCCATCGGAAATCTGATGAAGCTGACTTTCATCAGTCTTGCCTACACACCATCAGTCAAAAATCAGACCATCCCAAACGCCGTGACATAAAACACTCTGACAAGCCGAGAAAATTTAAGTTCAATGCTTCTGAGCATGCGTCGACTTGATTCTGAGCATGCGTGGGTTTTTTGTCCGATGGAGTTCCACACAGACGATCGGAATTTGTTATCGTTTTTTTTCCCATCGGATAAATTTAAAACATGTTCTATTTTTTCTCACCGATGGAAAAAAGACCGATGGGGCCCATACACGATCTGTTTGTCCGATGAGAAAAGTCCATCGGACTGTTTTCATCTGTAAAACCTATCATGTGTACACGGCATAAGTCTCTTTTTCTCAAGGGTTTTATTAAAGAACAGACAGAGGGATGGAGGGATGGAGGGTTGGGGGAGATTCAGGTATCTTACTTTTGCGGATCCCGGGTACTTTCTTTAATCCAGAGGACAAACAGCTTCCACACTGGATATAGCCACCACCGGATAGGCCTCTCTCACTGACCTAGCAGCCGGTGCGAGCTCGTTCAAAAGTCTCTGCCACAGACTTGTGTAATCACTCACTTGATAAAGTTCTGAAAACATAAAACACAGTGCCAGGATCTTTCAGCCTGCCGGCAGCACTGTGAGGTAGATCTTTATCCGGGTGCGTCCTCCAAATGAGCCCTCAATTGTTCGGTCCCTTCCCTGCAGGCAAGGCGACACAGGACCATCCCTGGATCAGTAGGCCCCAGAAACTCCAGGGCCTACTCTCAGTAGCGGAGCCTCAGGTTTGCAGGCCCCGAGGCAGGAAACTGCTAACACATACCTGAGGCCAGGAGGGCCATCAGGTCCGGATCAGAAGACCCCGGAAAACGGTGTCTGTTCCTTAAGTACCCTCTCCTAGAATGCACAGCGGGCCACCACTCCCACTGCGCTGTTCCCGGGAAAGGAATACCCAATGCATCCAGCCTACTGCATTCCCAACCTTGACCTGTGGTGACAACGACACCTACAGTCAGGTGGAAAATGTGCAACCCACCTGAACTGGAACAGAGACCAATAATTTGGTACAATTATTCTGAGCTAAACGACAGCTCAGACAACTAAATTTACACTAGTGCCTACCCAATAGGAGTAGGGTGCTACACTGACTTTGCATAGCAGTGCTTTCATTGTTAAGGTGAATAATAATAGGGACAGGGACAACCCTGTGTCATCCTGTTCATGATAATAAATCCAGAGGATTAATCCAGGGCACTATTAACTTTCAATTTTGGAGCCGTAGACTGTAGATGTAGGGTTCTTACTGTACCGGGCAGGGCCGGTGCTAGACTATTTCGCACCCTAGGCAAGACCAGCTACTTGCTCTAGCCCCCCCCCCCCCCATCAGCAATGTTATATCTGTGAAGAAATTAAGGGGATAAAAAAAACTCCCCTGAATAAACACAAGGCTGTAACAGGCTTACCAGTCCAACTGCACCATCCAGGGAAAGAAAGAAAGAGTAGTACCACCAGTGCCTCCACAAGGCCAAATTACCTACCTAACCACCCTATATACTCCCCATGGGAGAGACTGAACCTCCCACACCAGTATCCCAATCAGGTGCGCCGTGCTCGCCTGGTCCAAGATTTACCGCAGAACCAATGTCCGCCGTTGCCATCTTGAAAGATGGCAGGGCGGCAGTATACCCATCTCCAGACATTGGAGCCAACAGGGAGTGTGGGACCACAAAGACCGAGGCATCCAAGACAAAAAAAAAAAAATGACAGGGACTACTGTATGTCAAGGTCAAACAGTATGAAACAGCGGCCGTGGCTGAACCCTAGACAGCAGTACTAGTTCACCTAGTGGTAGCACCGGCCCTGGTACCGGGAATTTGGGGTTGTAATGTAAGGACAGTTGTAGTTGTGCATTAAAGGTTTGCACAATTACAGATTCCTTTTGGAGTCACAAGTTCAGTCTAGAATGTTACACATGAAGTACCGTATATACTCGAGTATAAGCCGAGTTTTTCAGCACATTTTTTTGTGCTGAAAATGCCCCCATCGGCTTATACTGGAGTCACCTTTTTGTGCCTGATCTCCCGGACTTTGAGGACTTGGTATCGGCTGGCCAAAGGTCCCCTGGACCCCAAACTTGGCACACATGTAGCCCCTCTCCATCTACAAGTGTGCAAAGTTTGTTGTCCGGGGACCTACGGTCGGGGAGCACCAATTTTTCAAGCCCGGGCACCCCTTCCATAGACTCCCATGTTAAAAGTCAGTCTAGTCATGGGCACAGTGAGGCATGGGCACAGTGAGGCATGGGCACAGCGAGGCATGCAGATGGACACCCTAGGCTTATACTCGAGTCAATACGTTTTCCCACTTTTTTGTGGTAAAATTAGGTGCCTCGGCTTATATTCGGGTTGGCTTATACTCGAGTATATGCGGTATCTAAGGAATTTGGTTATAATGTGATTTTGAACTGAACTTCTGCTTACTCCTACAGGTAACGGTAGTTGTATCTAAACTTACCACATAAAATATTCCCGAATTCAATTTTAGGAAAACAACAACCCTTTCTGTCAATAAGCATAGTTTGTTGTATTCCTATACCTCAGTCCACAGTACTACTCATTGCTGCTCAGTAATGCAGTCAGATGTATTACATTCTTCACATGTGGGCAAATAAAAAATAAGTAGAAGTCACATCCGTTTCTCAGCATGTCATGGTTGTCAAAGTGCAGACAGAGCAAGCTGTCACTTTCCCCCAATGATCCTTAGACAGAGTAAGCATAAATAAGAAACTGTATTGGGCGTCTTTTTTATGTAATTATTATTTTCATTAGAGCAGCCCTCCCAGATTCAGTAACTGACACAAAATTGAGATTGGGATGTTATAGAATATAGAGACTGGAAGCACACGATTAATCCAATGTATTTAATTCTTCTCCATGTAGCGCCCTCCCCAACCCCCAGAGGCCGAAAGGGCCCAAATTCCTCCTCAGGGTGCAGGTTCCTAGGCATCGTGGGTGTTGTGCAAGGCAGGGCCGGACTGGCCCACCGGGAGACCGGGAAAACTCCCGGTGGGCCGGCTGCCTGGCTGCTTCTGGGGCCGCTGTGAGGGCAGCGGCGCCTGAAAAAAAAAATGGCGGCCGGGCCCGACATGCAACTGCACATGCGCCAGCGTAGTTCCGAGACTAGCTGTGCTCGGGAAAGCCCGTCCACGCTCGGCAAGTTCCGGAAATGCGGGCGCATGCGCAGTGACACGATGGCGCAGAGTGGCGCCATTTTTAAAGGTTTAGCCGTAGCGTGCCGGCCAGCCTCTTCCTTCCTACGTCCCCCGCAGCCTCTGAATGCCTGCCCCCCACTCCCCCCGCAGCCTCTGACCTCCTGTTTCCCCTGCAGCCTCTGACCTCCTGTCCCTCCGCAGCCTCTGGCCTCCTGTCCCCCCCTCCGCATCCTCCGACCTCCTGCCCCCCCCTCCGCAGCTTCCGACCTCCTGTCCCCCCCTCCGCAGCCTCCAACCTCCTGTCCCCCCCCTCTGCAGCCTCCGACCTTCTGTCCCCCCCTCCACAGCCTCTGACCTCTTGTCTCCCCCTCCACAGCCTCTGACCTCCCCTGTACCAGCCTCTGACCATCTCTTGTCTTATATCACGTCTGGAGAGGAGTCAAGAGTGGGAGTGCCGCCAGGATGGGGGTCCTGGGAGAAGTCAGACATGTGTGGACTGTGGAGAGGAAACTATGGGATAAAACCAGAGCCACCAAGCTGGAGCCGAGTGACTGAGCCCTGCACCGTGCACCTGAGAGGAGGTCAGTGACAGCGCCGCCAGGCCAGTCTGAGGGGGGAGTCAATACAATAATGTAAGGGGGCACTGATAAAGGTTTCCCCTTATATCAGTAAACCCCCTTACCTTAGTGTTTTTCTTTTTGCGGAAGGTGGTCTCTGGTCACCAGACTCCTCCCCACATTCCCAGAGTTCCCCTTTACATCATAGTCTGCAGGATTCCACCCTTCAGTGCAAGGGGGCACTCTGATGTAAAGGGGAATGCAGTGGACTCTGATATACGTGGGGTCTCTGGTCACCAGTGCCCCCTTTATATCAGAGTGCGACCCCTTTCACACTGAGGCGCTTTGCAGGCGCTATAACGCTAAAAATAGCGCCTGCAAAGCACCCTGAAAGAGCCGCTCCACACACTCCAGTGTGAAAGCCCCGAGGGCCTTCACACTGGAGCGCTGCGCTGGCAGGACGCTAAAAAATGTCCTGCTAGCAGCATCTTTGGAGCGGTGTGTATACCGCTCCTCCACCGCTCCTGCCTTTTGATATGAATGTGCACCGCGGCTATAAAAGCGCATTTTGCTGGTGGTTTTAAAGGCCGTTAGCGGGGATTAAAAGCGCCCCGCTAGCGTCTGAATAGCGCCGCAAAATTGACGGTAAAGCGCCGCTAAAATTAGCGCCGCTTTATCGCCGATGCATGGGGCTGGTATGAAATTATTTCCAGGGCTGGTTTTTATTCCCAGTCCGGCCCTGGTGCAAGGTGGAAAAATGGGCGCCAGTCACTTTTAAAAATTAACAAAGGTTTTTATCTCTCTTAACAGGAACAGTGGGAGAGAGGGGTGGTGTCAGAGAACTCACCTTGCCAGACGTGTTGTTCGTCGCCTTGGTTTACGCCCGTGCGCGCCGATGCGCGCTGATGTGTGCATTCCGGTGTTGTGCATGCTCCTGTGCGTGCTGGTTCACGTCTCGGACTACGGGATGGTGTGCCTGTGCACGCGGGTGCATGTGCGTGCATGGCACGTGCGCGCGCGTGCGCCGATGCGCGCCAAACAGTCCATTTAAACCCCTGGAATACTTCAGAAAGGTGCTGTCTGATCTGCAGTTCCCTGTGTACCTTGCCCCTGCTATTTGCCTGAAACTTGACCTTCTGACCACCCGACTTGTTACTTGGACTTCTCCTGCCTTCCGCCTGCATCTGACCACGGCTTGCCTTTGACCCTGAACCTGTCTGCTCCTCTGTACAACGTTGTCTGACCGTTGCCAACCTTGCCTGTTATTTGACCATTCTTCCCTGCACCTGCTCAGCTTCACTCTCCAGTATACCTGCCTGCCTGCCTGCAGCTTGTGTGGTTCATCTCCCCTTCTGCATCCAGACCCTGAGCCGTCTTCCAGCAACTACTCACCAGGCTCTCTTACCCTTCCGCACTCCTGTCTGCAATACCAGGGGCCGCGAGTCGGATCCGTACGGGGGACTTTCCTCTGCTCCATTGGGCTCGTCGATTAGGTACGTGCAAGTCTGACAGTATCAGACAGCCATGTCCGAGCCCGAGCAAGGAAGGGATCCCATGGAGGAACTGTGCAGACACCTGAACGGTTTGACGCAAGCTGTGAAGGACCTCCAAGCCGGTTACACAAGATTGGAAGAGAGAGTTCAAGTTCTGTCCACACCTGCCAGATCACAAGGCACCACATCCGCTGGATACTCAGCTGCACCTTCCGTAGTGATGCTTCCTCCAGAACCCAGGGTCCCCACGCCCGAGAAGTTTGCGGGCGAACGCAGCAAATATCGTTCCTTCCGCAACGCCTGCAAACTTTTCTTTGCCCTGCAACCTCGCACCTTTTCTTTGGAGGTAACCAAGGTGTGCTTTGTCATCTCTCTACTGACCGGCGAACCACAGGCCTGGGCCCACTGCCTCCTGGAGGAAAAGGGTGCATCTTTGGAGAACCTTGCTACCTTCTTCGCCGCCATGTCCCAACTATACGAGGATCCGCAACAGGCTGCTACGGCAGAGTCTGTTCTCCATTCCCTCCAGCAAGGTCGCGGAGTGGCTGAGGATTATGCCGCTGAGTTTAAGCGGTGGAGCTCCGACACGAATGGAATGACGCTGCCTTGCGCTATCAATTCCGGATGGGCTTGTCGGACCAGCTCAAGGATGAGCTAGCACGTGTCGGGGTTCCCCAAACTTTGGACAAACAAATTGATCTGTCGATCCAGATCGAACGGCGACTGAGAGAGCGCCGCTCCAAAAGATCCTCCAGCCAATACCGACCCACCTGGTTGCTCCCTAAGGTTCCCAGCCCGGTCAGTCTGGCACCGCCGGCTCCTCCGTCCCCGGCTCTAGAAGTTCCTGAACCCATGCAGCTGGGCCTACTTCACCCTTCTCTCTCTTTGGAAGAACGCCAACACAGACAAAGCAACAATCTTTGCATGTACTGTGGTGAACCGGGACACTACGTAAGGACTTGCCCAGCCAAGATGCGTAAGTGTCTGCCTTCTTCTTCAACTTGTGCTTCTCTGTTACCTAACCCAACTGCTCACCTAGCTCTCCCCATCTCATTACAGCTTCCCGGAAGGACTACCCCAATCCCAGTGTCCGCCATAATTGACTCTGGAGCATGCAGCTGCTTTATTGACTTGACATTTTCTGCCAACCACCATATCCCTCTTCAACCAAAATCCCGGAGACTTGCAGTGCACCTTGCTGATGGTTCCATCATCAAATCCGGTCATGTTACCCAGGAAACTGTTCCCTTGCTTGCTTCCATGGCAACCCACCACCAGGAGCTCCTATGTCTGGATGCCATCTCTTCACCGTTGTTCCCTATCATTTTGGGGATGCCCTGGCTGCAAGCCCATAATCCTAGTATTGACTGGACTATGGGGAAGGTCAAATTTCTCTCAAACTACTGCCAGCAACACTATTTGCAACCAGCCCCAACTAATTCTCCTCACCTGCTCTGTCTGGATATAGACCCTGAACTTCAACAATCCATCCCTGAACCCTACCATGACTTCCTGGATGTGTTCAGTAACAAGGGGGCAGAAACCCTTCCTCCCCACAGACCGTATGACTGCCCTATAGAACTTCTACCTGGAACGGAAGTACCTTTTGGGAGAATCTTTCCCTTGACTGAGCAGGAATTGGGCACTCTGAAGGTCTACATTGATGAAAACCTGAAGAAGGGGTTTATCCGCCCTTCCACCTCGCCAGCCGGTGCGGGTATCTTTTTTGTTGAAAAAAAAATCACACCCTACGCCCCTGTATTGACTATCGGGAGTTGAACAAAATTACTATAAAAAAACGTTACCCGTTACCTCTCGTGCCTGAACTCTTCCAGAGGTTGGGAACTGCGGTCATCTTCACCAAACTTGACCTCCGGGGGGCTTATTATCTGATCCTCATTCGAAAAGGAGACAAATGGAAAATGGCCTTCCGTACTGGATTCGGACACTACGAGTACCTAGTTATGCCGTTTGGACTGTGTAATGCCCCGGCCACCTTTCAACATTTTGTCAATGACATTTTCCGTGATTACCTGGACTTATATGTCATAGTATACTTGGATGACATCTTAATCTTCTCCTCTTCAGTAAACGACCACCACAGGCATGTCCGAAATGTTCTTGCTCGGCTCAGACAACATGGACTTTACGCCAAGCCGGAGAAGTGCGAATTTGAACTTCAATGCATCCAGTTTCTTGGGTTAATCATTTCTGTTGAGGGCATCAAAATGGACCCTCAGAAGGTATCTGCTATCCTGGACTGGCCTGCCCCTACAGATAAAAAAGGGGTCCAACGCTTCATCAGATTTTCCAACTTTTATCGGCAGTTCATCAGGGGTTTTTCTGCAATAATCGCTCCCCTTACCGAATTGACTAAACAGTGAACTTGATTCTCTTGGTCTTCTTGAGCTCAATCTGCCTTTGAAAAGCTGAAGGAATTATTTACCTCTGCCTCCATCCTGAAACACCCTGACCCTGCATTACCCTTTGTCCTTGAAGTGGACGCGTCTGAAATCGCAGTAGGGGCTGTGCTATCCCAGCGACAAGGGGCCAAAGCCCTACTCTTTCCAGTGGCCTTCTTCTCTCGCAAGCTTTCCACTGCGGAAAGAAACTACGACGTGGGAGATCGGGAACTCCTGGCTATTAAGGCCGCGTTAGAGGAGTGGCGTTACCTGCTTGAGGGTGCTGCACATCCTATTCTGGTCTACACAGACCATAAGAACTTGGAGTGTCTGAGAACGGCTAAGAGGTTGAAACCAAGGCAGGCAAGGTGGGCACACTTTTTCTCAAGATTTCTGGGGTCTATTAAAACCTTTACCTGTCCCTGAAAGACCCTGGAAGATGGTGTCGATGGACTTCATCGTGGAACTCCCCCTGTCCGAAGGATTCTCCACGGTTTTTGTCGTCGTTGACAGGCTATCCAAAATGGCTCACTTTCTGCCTATGAAAGGCACACCTTCGGCCATGGAGACGGCGAAGGTCTTTATCAAGGAGGTAGTGAGGCTCCATGGAGTTCCAGCGAGTATTGTTTCGAACCGAGGTGTCCAGTTCACCTCAAGATTTTGGAAGACTCTTTGTGGTTCCCTTGAGATCGAGTTGGCATTTTCATCTGCTTACCACCCTCAGACGAATGGTCAAATGGAAAGAACCAACCAGACTTTAGAACAATACCTCCGGTGCTTCTCTTCCTTTTCTCAGGACGATTGGGTCTCTCTATTACCCATTGCTGAATTTGCATACAACAATTCTCTGCACTCTTCCAATAAACAGACTCAGTTTTTTGCCAACTACGGCTTCCATCCAGCCTTTTTACCTAGTACCGTACCAAAATGTACTATCCCTGCGGTGTCTGAAACAATGGACTTTTTCATCTCAAATAACAAACTCCTACATGACACCATGTCCAAAACTCAGGATTACAACAAAAAAAATGTTTGAAAGGAAAGGGCGAGGGGAACTCACTCTGGAGCCTGGCAACCAGGTGTGGTTATCCACAACCAACTGAAAAATGGCCTGTCCATCAAGGAAGCTGGGTCCTAAATTCATGGGACCATTCTCGGTGAAGAGGAAGATCAATAATGTGGCATATGAGCTTGACTTACCGGTTGTCCCTAATCCCTTCGCTGGCCGTAACACCGGCCCACCTGAGCCTGTTATGGTTGACAATGAGGAGGATTTTGAGGTGGAGGCGATTCTGGATTGTAGGAGAAGATACAACCAGATCCAATATTTAATAAAATGGAAGGGTTATGGACCAGAGGATAATTCCTGGGAGCCCGAAAGCAGTATACATGCTGAAGAACTTATGCAAGCCTTCAAAAGGTCCCATGCCGTGAAAATTGCCCAATTGGGCATCCGGAGGCTGCCCTTAAGGGGGGGCACTGTCAGAGAACTCACTTTGCCGGACGTGTTGTTCATCACCTTGGTGCACGCCCGCGCACCGATGCGCGCTGGTGTGTGCATTCCGGTGCGCGCTGTTGTACATGCTCCTGTGCGCGCTGGTTCACGTCCTGGACTACGGGCGTGCGCGATGGTGTGCATGTCCGCGCATGGCACGTGCACGCGCGCATGCGCCGATGCGTGCCCAACAGTCCATTTAAACCCCTGGAATACTTCAGACGGGTGCTGTCTGATCTGCAGTTCCCTGTGTACCCTGCCCCTGCTATTTGCCTGAAACTTGACCTTCTGACCACCCGGCTTGTTACGTGGACTTCTCCTGCCTTCCGCCTGCATCTGACCACGGCTTGCCTTTGACCCTGAACCTGTCTGCTCCTCTGTACCACGTTGTCTGACCGTTGCCAACCTTGCCTGTTATTTGACCATTCTTCCCTGCACCTGCTCAGCTTCACTCTCCAGTAGACCTGCCTGCCTGACTGCAGCTTGTGTGGTTCATCTCCCCTTCTTCATCCAGATCCTGAGTCGTCTTCCAGCAACTACTCACCAGGCTCTCTTACCCTTCCGCACTCCTGTGCCTCCTGTCTGCACTACCAGGGGCCGTGAGTCGGATCCGAACGGAGGACCTTCCTCTGCTCCATTGGGCTCGTCGATCAGGTACGTGCAAGTCTGACAGGTGGGGCACAGGGCACCCTTAGGCAAATGCAATAGGAAATAGATAGATTCCTTACACAAAAGTAGAACTAGGCAGACAGCAATACAGAAAAAGGGCCTTTAAGCTTAATACAGCAATCTGTATTTCATAGCAACTGCTGTCTCCTATTGCAACAAGCTCAACACACACAGCTATCTGCTGTCCTTCTTCAAGCTTAGCTCACAGCTACCCACTAGATACCTCAAGCTTTACTCACAGCTACCCACTGTACCTCTTCAAGCTTTACTCACAGCTACCCGCTGTACTTCTTGGATTGCTTTCCCAGCCACTTCACAGTTCCCGGCTGATGAAGAGTCTCCTCTGGTACACCTTCAGAACTCCATCCCTTTACACCTGCCTCTGGCAACAAGAGTGGTTGACCCTCTGGCAACTTCTTCATCCTTGTCTCCCGTAAACGATCAGGCTCCACTCAGGCCGAGCCCCTTTACATGTTACGCCTCAGGCTTCAGGCCTACACTGCTCCACACGCACCCATCCAGGCCGCAGCCTGGGTGGGAAAGAATCCCGATCACCTGACCTTCCCCGAATAAATACCTTTACCCAGCAGTGTCAGCGGCCAAAGAAACTCCTGCTGGTTGACTGAGAGAAGTATACTCACTCATGACCTGAATTTACTGTAATTTATCAAACTAGTTGGAAGGGAAAAGTCTCCCAAGGGCTGGATAAAGGCAAGCAAAGGGCTGCATCTGGCCCCCAGGCCACTGTTTGGAGACCACTGGTCTATTGAACTCACTTTGGAATTGGACAAAAAAGAGACAGATCGTCTCAATTTTGAATCTTCAGCAGCAAGTCAATTTTCCTACCCACCAGTCAGTTGATGCGAATAGGCTTCACCCAAACAATGGGAGAGTGCTGGTGTTGCTAAAGGGCACAAGGGCTATTATCCAGCGATGACTGCATTGTGATTCTCTAAAGATCTGCTTTCTATCTGAGGAATGCCAGTCAGCTATGTGGTTGAGTGAGCCTGCAGAGTGACAACGTGGAGAAAGATCTCAATTCTATACCCAGACCTTTCTTTGCATGCTTACTAATCTTAGGAGACATAATTCTATTGATAGTCCACATGAACAATGTGTAGAAATAAGGTCCAAACATACATTGCTGGATCTTGCAGACTTTTTAGCCACCCATATTCCAGATTGTGCCTTCATTTCACAACTATACTAATTACTCCTTTATAACAAGGCCTCATAGGCCTTGTGGAGGAATGAACTTGCTCAAATGCTTATAAAAAAAGCTCTGGGCCCTCTTTTAATTATGCTAGGATGGCTATTATTCTTGAAAGAAAGGCAACAACTCTACCTAACTTGGCCTTCTGGAAATCCCTTATTAATACTGATCCTCCATTGTACAAAGCTGCACATTTTCTGCAAGGTTTCACTGGTAAATTCAATAAAGCTTGGGAATTATCATTTGAACACCCAGGAACAACCAATGCACCTAACACTCCCACCCCCACTGACCAATTGCTCATTTTTGTTGACTGTGGATGTAAGTTGTTCCATATATAGCCCATTAATGAAATTAGCGAACATCGGTTTATATGTTAGATTTAATGCCACATTGTGTATTTTGTGTCCAACCATGTCTTTGTGGTCTTAATGAAGGTTTAATTTTTTGAGATGATGAGGGAAAGGACAGTAGGTTATTGCTTGAGGGGAGGGGGTGTGTTTGGGAACATTGGATTATTATTTTCTTTTTTTATCATAGCCAACTGTTTAGAACTGTAATCTTCAGTTTTACTTACTGCAATATATCATGTGGGACTACCCAACTGTCTAATCTCCAGTCAGTGCTTTGGGAACTACAATATGATAAAGTGTATATATAGCCCAAACTTTTTTCATTCTTAGATAGAGACGGAAGGGGTCAAAACCACTGTCAGTTTATTTTTTGCTGTTTGTGTCCTCTTGCGATTTACCTTCACTTTTTGTCTCAGAGATACAACAGCATGTAAGAGGAAATCTCCAAAAAGTGAGGGGAAGAAGTCATCAGAGCAAGCTTCCCCATTAGAAAATATAACAGCATCTATTCTGGTCAATTAGAGAGGCTGAATCTCCCCAGAAGGGACACAGACAACAATAAAAACTTCACAGTGGTTTTTATCCTTCCCTACTGTCCAAAAAAAAAAATGTTGGGATAAAAATACACTTTAAATATTGTATGTACATATTGGTAACACATAACATACTATATATGTTAATATACTCTAACTGGATGCCAGTGAGATTACCTCAGTTAGCTGTAAAAGCCAACAAACGAGTTCTGGTTGGTGACCTGGAAAACTAAGGAGTTTGTGCTCAGATATTAGAATTACATATTCAGTATAGAGGTGATAAATGGGTGTGACCACATAAAAACATTATCTGTCAACCCTCTGTAAACTCCTATTGTTCTGGACCAACTACAAAGCGATAAACTTTATCTCCAGCTTCACTGTAGGACTTACACGACCTGGTGTTGTATTTACTCTTTGCATCGATTCAGACAGCTTAACTCAATGAATAACTCACTGTTAGAGAGACAGACGATGAATCCTTTTGAATGTTCTGTTTAATGATGGATATTCATATGTAGAAAAACATTGCAGTTGTAAGCCACATGGAAAGATGTTTCAGCATTAAAGGAAACTGAGCACTGAGAGAGATACAGGAAGTAGAGGGGAAAAATACAGAACTACGGTGGGAGAGAGAGTTCAGCTAGACAGAAGGGAGCAGAGCTTAAAGACACAGAGCAATAATAATTCACATAGTGTAACACAACACTCCCCGTTTGAAATCTTTAGATTTCATACCCATAAACTAATATATATATTCAATAAGTCCAATACTGATAAATGTTCTGGAACCTGTAATGAAAAACATGCAACAAAACAAGCATAAACATAAGTTCAACAGGATTGAAGAACATGAAGTCCAAGGAATGACGTCTTCAAAGAATTCCAAAGTTCTGAGTAGAACCTGTAGATAGCAGAAATGTACTCCCCGTCATGCCAACAGCATGGCTAGTCCTTGCACAAGTCACTCACCTGGCAAAAGGAGTACGAAATCTGTAATTGGTCGACTAAAGAATTGAGTCGATCCTCCCTTGGTTACCTTAACTTCTACCTTCCGGACCTTGTTATCATCACTGGGCATAACTTTAGTAATAAGACCAATAGGCCACTCATTCCGACAAACTTCCTTGTCTTTTAGAAAGATGAGATCTCCAACCTTAAGATTTGGCTTAGATGTTTGCCATTTGTTACGACCTTGAAGGTGATGAAGATACTCCTTCCTCCAGCGATGCCAAAACACATTGGCTATATGCTGCACCTGCTTCCATTGAAGCCTGTAACGGTGTGACCGCAGCTTCTGTTTTGTACTTACAGAAGTGTGGAGTGAGGTGTTCACAGTTCTTATTTCCTTATCATATTCAGGGCTTACTAGCCCATAGGTAGTGTCAATAGGGGGTGAGTAGGAGTCCTCACACAAAAACCTTGGAGGTGACAGCCATAAACTGTCCTGAAGAACAGCAGGTGACACGGGTCTGGTCCCACTGTCAGCTGGGTTGAGTTCAGTGAGAACGTGATGCCATTGACTTGGTAGAGAGAATCTCTTAATACGTTCAACCCTGTTGCTGACGTACACATAATATTGTTTTGTTTGGTTGTATATGTAACCAAGTACTACCTTACTGTCTGTATAGAAGGTGAAAGAATCAATTCTAGTGTCCATTTCACTTCGTATGACTTTGGCAATTTCTACTGCTAGCACGGCTGCACAAAGTTCAAGTCTTGGTATGGTATGTGCAGGTTTGGGAGCAGGGTAGGGCTGGCGGCCTTAGGCCTGGGGGGCAAGTCCAGTCAAGTGGCCCACTGAACCGCCGAATCAGCTCACCATCCATGGCCCACCTGGTTTTTCAATGCAGCCTCACCAGTGCCCATCAGTGCAGCCAACTTCAGTGCCCATCAATGCAGCCTGATCACTGGGGCAGGTTACATGGGGTATATGGGGTGGAGATGGGGGGGTCAGCTAGGGGTGTCAGGGTCTCTCACCTCAGCGATCTCAGCTCAGCAGGTCCTTGGGTAATGCTCCTGATCCTGGGTTCAATTTGAAGCCAGCGTCCAGCCCTGCGTCCCGACTCCCTGGCACGCCCTGCCTCTGCCTGCTTCCAAGAATCCGATCCCAGGGAGTTGTAGTTTCCTCTGCGCTGCTGTGTTTTCCACCCACCAGAAGCTTGAGTGCGGACTACAACTCCCGGAATGCAACAGCTAGTGGTCGGCCACCATGGCCATGCCCCCGGCCCGACTTCCTAGACCAGAATAAAAAAGAAAATGGTAGCGGGCAGCCACTGCCGGCCATTTTGAACATAAGTTAGGGCGGCCTGGGAGGCAATTGCCACCCTGCCCCCTGGCCCAGCCCTCCCCTGTTTGGGAGTGAGTTTTGCCTTGCCTAGGACAAAACTACAGTGTGATTCTCCATTCATTTCAGAGGTCTTCAAATAGGCTACTGCAGCAATAGCTTCAACTAATGCATCAGAGCAAATATGAATCTCTCTCCGGTTAGCAGTTGAAGTGGAACCTGGAACATAGCAACAGGAGATCTGAAGTTTTTCTAGTGACTTCAAAGAATGTCTCCACCTTTCCCACTTGTGTTGCTTCTCACTAGGCAAGGGAGTATCCCAGTCTATGTTCTCAGTAGATAACTGTCTTAGCAAAATCTTACCTTGTATGGTAACTGGAGCAAGGAAACCCAGTGGGTCATAGATGCTATTCACCACCGACAGGACTCCTCTCTTAGTGAAGGGTTTGTCACAAGTTGACACTTGGAAGGTGAATGTGTCTTGTTTGATGTTCCACAACAAACCCAGACTTCGCTGTACAGGAGGCACATCTGTACCTAAATCAAGGTTTTTTAGACTAGTGGCATAGTCCTCAGAGTGAAAGGCGTTCATAAGCTCCTGGCTGTTAGATATAATCTTGTGCAGTCTAAGGTTTGCTACAGACAGCATCTACTTTGTTCTGGTGAGAAGATCAATTGCTTCTTTAGCAGTTGGAAAAGACTTGAGTGCATCGTAGAAGTTTCTTGACGAGCATCAGATCCATATTCTTCTTCTCCAGTCTGAGCTGTTCTTCTTAGCCCATAAGTTGACACTGCTGGGGAAGGACTGTTACCGAAGACATGTACCTTCATTCGATAATCTATAACTTCCTTGTTGATGTCATTGTCTTTGTGCCATAGAAACCTGAGGTAGTTTCTGTTGTCTTTTCTGACGATGAAGCAGTGCAACATCTGTTGAATTTTGGCCATTACTGCTACAGGCTCTTGTCTGAAGCGAATCAAGACTCCTATTAGACTGTTGTTCAAGTTGGGCCCCGTAAGGAGCATGTTGTTAAGAGAAACACCTTCATGCTGAGCACTGGAATCAAAGACAACTCTGATTTGGTCTGGTTTGCGTGGGTGATACACGCAAATGATGGAAGGTACCAGCATTCTTCTCCATCCTTTAGTGGGGGTGCAGGCTCTGCATGATCTCTGTCAAATATATTTTGCATAAAGTCCACAAAGTGCTTTTGCATCTCTGGTTTCCTGCTTAAGTTTCGCTTTAAGGAGGAGAATCTACTGATGGCCTGCTGCAAGTTGTTGGGCAATCTCTCTCTTGGGAGATGAAAAGGTTGGGGTGCTACCCAGTTATTGGAGTCATCTTGGAAGAACTCAGTGTCCATTACTTTGATGAATTCTTTGTCTTCCATTGAAGGAGCCAGTATGTCATCTTCACTGGTTGCATTAAACACTGTAGAGCCGAAGTCGTCATCGTGGCAGGAGAAAGGGCTTGTGTTACCTGAGATACCATGTTGCTATTCGTGGCTGGCTATCTTCTCTTTCACACAGTAGTGATGCGGGCATGGCTCAAAGTAAGTGTTTCGGACATTTGGCAGAACATTTACCTGGAATGACAAAATGTTGGTAGGTCTCTTCATTTTGCCTATGATGACCCAACCTAGATCCGTGCGCTGGGCAAATGGGGCATCTGGGGGTCCACTGACTTGTCTGTGTACCTTGTAAACTCTTAGAATGTCTCTTCCTAACAGAAGAAGGATCTGAGCATCTTTGTCAAGCGGCGGTATCTCATTTGCTATTACCTTCATGTGAGGGTGATGGAAAGCAGCAGCTGGAGTAGGGATTTCTTCCCTGTTAGCAGGTATCTGATTGCACTCAACAAGTGTAGGTAGGGGTAATTGCAAGTTACCTTTTGAGAGAAGATACCATGAGTCCATGAGCCCTTCTTCCAGAAACCTCTATAGTTCCACTACAGGCACCCAAGGTGTAAGGATGAGCTTCGCCTTTTATTTCAAATAGATTTAACAGTTCTGATTTTGCAAGTGATCTATTTCTCTGATCCTCTAAGATAGCATATGCCTTTAGAGTCTTTTCTGGTTGATTCTTGTGGTACATGTTCACCAAGCATATTTTAGCACAGGACTTATCACAGTGGTCTTCTGCACAAACTTCAGTGCAGGATGAAGAAATGATGGTAGAATTAGGCACTTGGTCTGTATTCTCCCCGCCATGCGTTAACCTGGGAGGAGAGTTGGCAGGTTGTGCAGAGCTGGGCTCAAGTGGATGGAGGACTTGCACATGTTCTTCAGAGCCACACTCAATGCATTTGATGGACACTAGGGATGAGCCGAACACCCCCCGGTTCGGTTCGCACCAGAACCTGCAACCCCTCACAGATACTTTAGTTGGAGTGCAGGAATGAGCCCTGCTGCAAAGTATTGCATTTAAAATTGTAATTACACGCCCCTGTTAAACAGGGGCTGAAAAATTGGGCCTTAGCCACTGGTGGCGGTGCCCAGAAACAAAAATGTTCTTACATGCTATCAGCATGATCATTGAGGAGGAAGAGGATAGTCACTCAGCATAACAGGATAGTCACTCTGCTTCAGCATAGGCAGTCTTGAAGGGATCTGACATTTCAAAGAAAATGATTCTGTTACATCAGCATCAGGTGCTTGGTAGCTGGTGGTGATCCAAGACTGATTCATTTTTATGAAGGTCAGTTGATCGACCGAGTCGGTGGACAGGCATACCCTCTGATCAGTTACAAAGCCTCCAGCAGCACTGAATGTGCGTTCCGAAAGAACGCTGGATGCAGGACAGGCCAGTAGCTCAATTTCATACTGTGCAAGCTCTGGCCAGTGATCCATCCTCAAGATTCAGTAACCCAGAGGATTTTCAGTGGGAAAGGTGTCCAAGTCTGATCTTGCCCCTAGGTATTCCTGCACCATGTAAACCAGCCACTGCCGATGGTTGCTGGAACCGATCATACCTTGGGGCTGCGGACTAAAAAATTGTCTAAACGCATCGGTCAGGCGGCCACCTTCTCCACCGCTCCTTCTTTGACTGACCGAAGCCTCAGCAACACATTGTCCAGGACCAGGAATTTGTAACCTCCCAGTCTCTGGGAACGCATTGCACAGACCTTTCTTCAAGGCCTCCCGAAGATATTTCATCCTCTGCTCCCTCTGCGACGCCACGATAAGGTCCGCAACCTTACCCTTGTAATGTGGATCAAGGAGGGTTGCCAGCCAGTAATTATCCCTCTCCATGATAGCACAAATACGAGGATCCTTCCGCAGGCTTTGCAGGATCAGGGAGGCCATGCAGCGTAGGTTTGCTAAAAGCATTCAGTGTGGAGTCCTCTGGGTCACTGAGAACGTCATGATCCGCAGCCACCTCCTCCCAGCCACGTACAAGTCCATGTGTTTCTTGGGACTGTAATTGATCCCTTGATGCTGAGTGCTAGGCTCCACCTCCATGCTGACACAATCCTCCTCCTTCTTATCCTCTTCTTGTGTGATAGGCGGGCCAGCAGGAACACTGTCTGGATAAAGGGGGCCTTGAGAGGTAAGGAAGTCCTCCTCTTCCTCCCTCTGTTCTGCTCAAGTGCCCTGTCCATTATTCCACGCAGCGTGTGCTCCAACAGGTGGACAAGAGGGACAGTGTCACTGATGCATGCACTGTCACTGCTCACCATCCTCGTGGCCTCCTTAAATGGTGACAGGACAGTGCATGCATCCCTGATCATGGCCCACTGACGTGGGGGAAAAAAATCCAAGCTCCCCTAACCCTGTCTTGGTGCCATATTGGCACAGATACTCATTTATGGCCCTCTGCTGCGTGTGCAGCTGCTGCAGCATGGCCAACGTAGAGTTCCACCTGGTGGGCATGTCACAGATTAGGCGGTTCCTGGGCAGGTTGTATTCCTTTTGGAGGTCAGCCAGCCGAGCACTAGAATTATATGACCGGCGGAAATGCACACAGAATTTCCTGGCCTGCTTCAGGACCTCCTGTAAGCCAGGGTACCTGCCCAAGAACCGCTGCACCACCAAGTTAAGAACATGAGCAAAACAGGGCACATGGGTCAGTTGTCCCTGTGGGAGGGCGGGGAGGAGGTTGGTGCCATTGTCGCAAACCACCTTTCCTGGCTTAAGCTGGCGTGAACAACCTCTGAGCCTGCCCCTGCAGAGCTGACAGAATCTCTGCCCCAGTGTGGCTCCTGTCCCCCAAGCACACCAGCTCAAGCACCACATGGCATCTTTTTGCCTGCGTACTTGCGTAGCCCCTTGAATGCCTACGGAGCACCGCTGGTTCCGAGGACAAAGCACAGAAAGAGGCCATGGAGGAAGAAGAAGAGGAGGGGGTGGAGGAGAGAGGTGTGTCAGAATCACCAGTAGTAGCATTTTGGAGGCGTGGTGGCGGAACAACCTCCAACACTACTGCACCTTGTCCTGCATCCTTCTTAGCTGCCAGCAGAGTCACCCAATGTGCCGTGAAAGATAGGTAACGTCCCTGTCCATGCCTGCTGGACCATGAGTCAGCGGTAATATGCACCTTACAGCTGACCACCCTGTCCAGCTAGGCCAAGACATTGCCTTCCACATGCCGGTAGAGAGCCGGAATTGCCTTCCGTGAGAAAAAGTGGCGCTTGGGAACCTGCCACTGAGGAACCGCACATTCCACAAACTCACGGAAGGGGGCAGAGTCTACCAACTGAAAAGGCAGCAGTTGAAGTGCTAGCAATTTAGCCAAGCTAGCATTCAACCGCTGGGCATGTGGATGGCTGGGAGCGAACTTCTTTCGGCGGTGCAGCTGCTGGGACGGGGAAATTTGCCTGGTACAATCTGACGTCGGTGTACCGATAGCAGATTGCCCGCAAGTACTTGGCTGTGACACACCTAATTCTACACCTTCATTCCTCTCAGTGCAGGTTTCAGAGAGGACTGAAGGTATAGTGGGGTTGGAGATCCCAGCTGATGAGGAGCAAGGAGAGGTCCGCTTTGTTCTTTGGTGTGGGTCTTTTTTGAATGCTTGCCAACAGACTGCATGGCAGGTCGACATATGTCTGGTCAAGCATGTGGTGCCCAAGCGGCTCATGTTTTGGCCACGCGAGATATGCTTCAGACATATGTTGCAAATAGCAACGGTGCGATCTGCTGCACACGTCTCAAAAAAGGCCCACACCAAATAACTTTTGGAATTACACGCAGAGACAGCAGCGCCCTGAACATGCGGAAAACTTTGGTGTGATGCAGTGGGTTGTGGCAAGTGACAATCAGCTACGTGTGGCAGGTGACATCTGCAATGTGTGGCAGGTGGCAAGTGACAATCCGCATGTGGTGACAGGTGACACGGCAAGTGAAAATCCGCATCTGAAGGCAGGTGACGTTGGCAAGTGACACGCTCGGGGCTCCCACTGATTCTGTAATATGGTGAGTTTAACTATTTTATTTTATATAACAATGTAATAATAGAAATAATGCACTTTAAGCATTTTTATTATTATTATTTTTTTTACTAGTAATGGCAGTGATCTGCGATTATTTTTTTTGGGTAGACTGCGACATTGCGGTGGACAGGTCGGACACTTTTGACACATTTTTGGGACCATTGACAGCTATACAGCGATCTGTGCTATAAAAATGCACTGATTACTGTGTAAATGTCACTGTCAGGGAAGGGGTTAAATGTGTTCCCTGGGAGGTGTTTTTAACTAGGGGGGGTGGGAATGACTGGAGGAGGAGAGAGATCTCTGTTTCTAATCACTAGGAACAGCAGATCTGTCTCTCCTCCCCTGTCAGAATAGGGATCTGTCTGTTTACATTGACAGATCCCCATTCTGGCTCTCTGTGGAGCGATCGTAGGTGGCCGGCTAGCATTGCGGCCGCCGGCCACGCACAGGTTCTTTTATACTCCTATATACATGTATAGAGCCATGAGAGGTCCTCTTTATACTCCTTTATACATGTATAGAGCCATGACAGGTCCTCTTTATACTCCTTTATACATGTATAGAGCCATGACAGGTCCTCTTTATACTCCTTTATACATGTATAGAGCCATGACAGGTCCTCTTTATACTTCTATACATGTATAGAACCATGACAGGTCCTCTTTATACTCCTACATACATGTATAGAGCCATGACAGGTCCTCTTTATACTCCTACATACATGTATAGAGTCATGACAGGTCCTCTTTATACTCCTATATACATGTATAGAGCCATGACATGTACTTTTATACTCCTTTATACATGTATAGAGCCATGACAGGTCCTTTTTATACATGTATAATGCCATGACGGTCCCCTTTTTATACTCCTATACATGTATAGAGCCATAAAAGGTCCTCTTTATACTCCTATATACACATGTATAGAGCCATGACAGGTCCACTTTAGTTATCATGATATAAAATAATGAATGTGGGGGCATTTTGATGGGCGGGATTTTTTTTTTTTTGGAGGGGGGGGGGGGGGGCAGCATTTCATTCTTGGTACCAGGCAGCACAATGTCTTGGGCCGGCACTGTGTATCGGGGAGAGGAGTGCGGAGTGTATAACACTGACCCCGGGTGAGTGGCACAGAGACAAGAGGAGACCATTATAGGAACTACTAGGACCCACCTAAAGAGCCACTATCTCCCACCAGAAAAGCGCTGTTAAATCATATTTGGGCAAGATAACTGCCAGCACAGAGCACCTCTTGTTTGTGATCTATATTGTTCATGGGAGAAGATCCCTTTACCAATACGTTGCACAAAGCACTTTAGTGACACCATATAGGTTTTTATTAGTACACAAGAATAACTGCGCCAACCTATGTGTAAAATATTATAAATCATATGCTTCTTCTGTTATTCATTCACAATCTATTGATTGATGATGTTAAAGCGGAGTTCCACCCAAAAATGGAACTTCTGCTTTTGGGATTCCTCCCCCCTCTGGTGTCACATTTGGCACCTTTCAGGGGGAGGGGGGAGCAGATACCTGTCTAATACAGGTATTTCGCTTCCACTTCCGGGCATAGATAGCCGAGCCACCCGCGGCTATCTACGCCACGTCCGGTGCCCCCTCTGTCCCACACAGGTCCCAAAAGACAGCAGGGACCAGTGGGATCACGCAGCGGGAGTCGCGCATGCGCAGCAGGGAACCAGGCTGTGAAGCCGCAAGGCTTCACTTCCCGATTCCCTTACCAAAGATGGCGGCGGCAGCAGCCGAGAGGCAGATCGGCTTCGGGTGCCGACATTGCAGACAGGTAAGTATCCTTATTTTAAAAGTCAGCATCTGCAGTATTTGTAGCTGCTGACTTAAAAAAAAATGGGCAGAACTCTGCTTTAAAGCGGAGGTGCAGCCACCAAAAAAAATAAATAAAAAGTCAGCAGCTACTAACAGTGTAGCTGCTGACTTTTAACAAGGGCACTTACCTGTCCTACTCGCCCGCGATGTCGGTCCCGCCACGGCGCTCGATCGCTGCTCGCAGGTCACGGCTCCTCCATCCTGAGTAAGGGAAACAGGTAGTAAAGCCGTAAGTCTTCACTGCCCATTTCCTACTGCGCATGCGCCACTCGCACGGCGCTTTGTGATTGGGCGGCTTGTTTTCTGGGATACACACAGTTCCCAGAAGGCAGCGCGGCCCATTCACAAGAAGAGGAAGCGGAAGGAGACCCACCGCAGACGAGAAGAGGAACATTAGAGGCAGATTAGGGGACTTCCGCATAGCAACAGGCATTTAGGGTGAGTATAATTTTATTTATTTTTTTCTATAAATTTTTTTTTTTTTTTTTAGGATTTTTAATAGAAATATTTTTTCAGGGTGGACCTCCGCTTTAAGTCCAACATGACGTGTCTATGCAAGAAAAAAATTATTATGGAACAATACATATCATTTATATATATAAACATCCCAGTTGGTTCCTCAAAAGTGGTTATTCCGTGCCAGTGCTAGATATACAAAGTGTATAGCACCCAAACATGTATCTAGCACTGGCACGGAATAACCATTTTTGAGGAACCAACTGGGACGTTTATATATAAATGATATGTATTGTTCCACAATTTTTTTTTGCACAGTCATGTCAGACTTATGTAATCATGATCTATGTATTGATTGCACCGCTTTGATTGTGACAAACAGTGACAAACAGTACAAAAATGCCTTAATAACCGTTTTTTAGTGCCTGACTAGCCGAAGTCCCTCAGGTGTTCCGTCAGCATCAGCAACCGTCTATTGTGTTAACCGGAAGTGACTTCACCGCCATCTTGGTACTCTCGTGGGCAGTAAGGCTACAGTTAGAAGTCGGCAAGCGGACATCTTTTTACACCCGCCAAAGTCTTTTATTTTACACTTATTTTTACCAGTAAACTGAGCTTACATACTATATAAGGTTTATATAGTATATATTCTCAGTTTCCTGGTAAAAATACGTGTAAACTGCAAGACTTTGGTGGGTGTATAAAGATGTCCGCTTGCCAACTTCTAACTGTAGCCTTACTGCGGACGAGAGTACCAAGATGGCGGCGCCGGAACGTAATTTCCGCACGGGTTCTCCTCTCCCGGAAGTGACGTCTTGCTGGCCGAGATGGACAGACTCCGGCGTACACAGTAATTTCGGGTCCGTCTCGGCCAGCTTTCGCGACCCCCGGCGAATCGGCAATCGACCCCCCGGGGGGTCGCGACCCCCGGGTTGAGAACCGCTGCTCTAGGGTGTTAGAATAAAAAATATATATAATGTTTGGGGGTTCTAATTAGAGGGAAGGAGATGGCAGTGAAAACAGACAGGGGAAGCTCCATTAGCATTGCTGGTTGTCTTGTCATACCAACGGCCACCACAAGATCACAGAAGGAAGCATAGGCCTGCAGAAGGCCGCAAAGCCGCGGCCTCAATTACCGGCCAGCGCGGCCCGACACAATCGCGCGGTGGGGGGGGAGGGGCGCACAGAGACACAGAATACCCCAGCTTTGCCGCCCCAGGCGCCAGGTCGCTAATTCTAGTCGCAATGGCGACCTGGCGCCCGGGGTTTGTCGAACCCTGACTTAACCTATCTGGTTGTAATTTGTCATCTCATTCGTTTAGGATTGGGGTGGCCACCACAGCCAATCTGTTGGGATTCTCACCCGAGGGTCAAAAAAGGGTTGGCAGGTGGGCTAGTAGTAGATATAAGATTTATGTTCGCCCTGAATTGCTAATTGCTAATTGTTTGATTTTCTATTTTCAGGTTCGGCAAAAAGCATAATCTGGATAGTAGGCCATTCATATGTCTTCTGGGCTGAAAGGCAGGCTGCATCCAGGAATTATTCAAGTAATTTAGGTCTGGATCTCAATAAATTAAAAATTTTCTGGTCTGGCATTAGGGGTCTAAGATGACGTAATCTTAGAGACCACTTAGTTGACTTATCCACCATTTGACCTTCTCCTCATGTTCTAGTACTGCATGTTGGAGCAAACGACATTGGTAAAGTTAAGACATGGGATCTTCTATGTGAAATGAAGAGGGATATACAGGCCATTAAGCTTTTGTTTTCAAACACCAAGTTAGCCTTCTCTGAAATGATCCCTAGGCCTCTGTGGTCACCTTCAGGGAATTTATTTTATGTGGATAAAATTTGTAGGCGGTTAAATAGGACTATACACAATTTTTTAGTGGACTCGGGTGGGTTTTCCTTCCGCCACTAAGAACTTGAAGGTTTTGTACCTGGGTTATTTAGAGAGGATTTTGTTCACTTGTCGGCCATAGGCATAGGCATATTCAATATGGGCCTACAAAGTCTAATTGAAAGTGCCACAGTGTTGGGGGGACCTCAGCCAGCAGCTTCTCTCCTGGCCTCGGTCGGTGGGGAATAGTCGCCCAGTATTGTCTGGATGGACACAGTGTAAAATTTTGGGTTGATATATTATAGCCAAGATGGCTTCATATTTAATTAAAATTTTAAGTTAATTTACTATCAGGTTACCCCTTGAACAACATCGTGGCCTAAGTTTAATTTACCAAAACAAATAAATTGTTTAAAGGAAGAAATGTTTGTTGGTCTTTATCTATTGAATGGCTCCTTTGTGCTAGTCCATATCCACATGCCACAGAAAATTGTGGCTGTGCTGCTCACTTTAAGTAATTGCATTTACAGAAGATTGTAAAAATATGGTGGTCTTGTACAATTAATTTAAAAAAACTGACCAAAGGAAACTAAATATAATTTTTTTCTTTTATTTATGATTGACAAGACAATAAAAACTACTGTATATCACTCTATAACCAAACTCCCAATTTTTAAATTTATTATAAATAAGACTGAGAGCAATGTTGGATTCACATTTGTTCCAGTATGACACAAAATCTCATATTCTTTATTAAACCAGAGACCATGATATATATTACTTTCGCTGAATGCTGAGGATTTTTTGTTGTTATGTAAAATTGGCCAATATGAGTTTAGATTGCCTAAATAGCTATATTTTTTCTATTTATTCTATGTGTGAAAAGTTTTCAGGTATTTTGCTATGTCTAGGCTTTTTATGTTCACATATCATAGGAGAAAATGCGCCACTTACCAGGTAAACTTGGTTTTAGTTCAAGTGAATCTTTTGCAGCACCGAATTCATCATTAAACACGGCCAAGATAGCCTTACACACACGATAAAAAAAATAAGCAGTAACATAACATAGCATTATAAACATGACCTATTTTAGTGCTACCTAATATTTCAGTATGTTACATCCAGGCCTGGATCTGAATGGCTGGAGCCTGTAGGCACATGCACTTTGGTCACTTTGGCCCTCTCTTATGCCGCGTACACACGATCATTATTCACGGCGGTTAAAAAACCGCCGTGAATAATGACAGGAAAAACGAGGGAACCGCTTGGTTCCCTACACACGGTCGTTTTTCCCGTCATTTTTTCTCTTGACGAGAAAAACGACCGTCTGTGGGCTCCGCGGCAGTGTTTCCCTATGGGAAAACTGGCGCGGAAAAAAATGCTGGAAAAAACGACGAGAAAATTTAGAACATGTTCTAATTTTTCTCGTCGTTTTTTATGCCGTTTTTCTCGACGAGAAAAACGACATAAAGCCCACAGACGATCGTTTTTCTCGGCGAAATGAAAAAATGCAGTTTTTCTCGTCGAGAAAAGCGGTCGTGTGTACGCGGCATTAGGTCTGGTGTGCACATTAGCATTTTAATGCCTATGTTGGAATGTGCTAAAAAGCATATGCAATAAATGGCAATATTATTGATAGAACCTGTTCACATCTGTGTGCTGTGTGCATCACGTTTTTAAAAATAGCTGAGGTGTGATTTTTTTTTTCGAGTTTTGTGCATTTTTAGCCCCATAGAAGTCAATGGATGCATAAACAAAGCATTTATGATCTGTTTTTCCGCCCGCTGGTAACAAGTCAATCTCCTGAATAAATGTCATGTGCTCTCACACAGCAGAACAAGATGGCTGCAGAAGAAGGATTCTGTGATGCAGAAACGCTGATCAATGAGTTTTGTAGACATCCCCTGCTCTACAACCTCTCCCACTGTCACTACATAGATCGGGAGACAAGGGAAAAATCCAAAATCTTCAAATGAATGCAAAAATCTATGTCCATTCTTCTCCACCTCCTCTTCTTCTAGTAAAACAGTGACAGTTGCTGCAGGATTTCAGCAATCACCTCAACAAACATTTCTGCACTAGGGATGAGCTTCGAGTTCGAGTTGAACTCATGTTCGACTCGAACATTGCCTGTTCGCCCGTTCGCCGAATAGCGAACAATTTGGGGTGTTCGCGGCAAATTCGAAAAGCCACGGAACACCCTGTGAAAGTCTATGGGAGAAATCTAAAGTGCTAATTTTAAAGGCTTATATGCAAGTTATTGTCATAAAAAGTGTTTGGGGACCTGGGTCCTGCCCCAGGGGACATGTATCAATGCAAAAAAAAGTTTTAAAAACGGCCGTTTTTTCGGGAGTAGTGATTTTAATAATGCTTAAAGTGAAACAATAAAAGTGAAATAATCCTTTAAATTTCGTACCTGGGGGTGTGTATAGTATGCCTGTAAAGTAGCACTTGTTTCCCGTGCTTAGAACTGTCCCTGCACAAAATGTCATTTCGGAAGGAAAAAAAGTAATTTAAAAGTACTCGTGGCTGTAATGAATTGTCGGTTCCCGGCAATACAGAGAAAAGTCATTGAAAGTCATTGATAAAAAAAAAAAAAATGCGTGGTGGTCCCCCCAAATTCAATTACCAGGCCCTTCAGGTCTGGTATGGATATTAAGGGGAACCCTGTGCCAAATTTAAAAAAAAATTACGTGGGGTTCCCCCCAAATATCCATAGCAGACTCTTCAGGTCTGGTATAGATTTTAAGGGGAACTCCGTGCCAAATAACAAAAATGGCGTGGAGTCCCCCCCAACAATCTATACCAGACCCTTATCCAAGCACGCAACCTGGCAGGCTGCAGGAAAAGAGGGGGGCGAGAGAGCGCCCCCCCTCCTGAACCGTACCAGGCCACATGCCCTCAACATGGGGAGGATGCTTTGGGGTCTGGACCCAAAGTACCATGTCCCCATGTTGATGGGGACAAGGGCCTTATCCCCACAACCCTTGCCCGGTGGTTGTGGGGGTCTGCGGGCGGGGGGCTTATCGGAATCTGGAAGACCCCTTTAACAAAGGGGACCCCCAGATCCTGGCCCTCCCTATGTGAATTGGTAAGGGGTACATTGTACCCCTACCATTTCACAAATAAAGTGTAAAAAATTGTAAAAAAAACACACAGTTGGGATAAGTCCGTTATTAAAAAGAAAAAAAAGAAAAAGAAAAAAAAGATTCCAGCGGTGGTAATCCACTCTCGATCTCCACTCCAGTGATGTCGGTATCCAGCAACGGATGATCTGCATGCGCCAGCGATTATGTCCAGCGAGGAACAGCACACGGTCCTGTCTTCACCAGAGATACCCCGGGAATGACGTTGCTGCAGCCTGACAGGTCTTATGTAGCTGAGGACGGGGCCACCCGTCATGTGACCCCGTCCCCCTCTGACGCAAGGGGAAACCCAGGCTTTCCCAGTGACGTGACGGGTGACCCCGCCCCCCTCTGATGTAACGCAGGTTTCCTGTTGCATCAGAGGGGGGCGTGGTCACCCGCACGTCACTGGGAAAGCCCGGGTTTCCCCTTGCGTCAGAGGGGGACGGGGTCACATGACGGGTGGCCCCGTCCTCAGCTACATAAGACCTGTCAGGCTGCCGCGACGCCATTCCCGGGGTGTCTCCGGTGGAGACAGGACCGTGTGCTGTTCCTCGCTGGACATCATCGCTGGAGCCTGCAGATCATCCGTCGCTGGATACTGACATCACTGGAGTGGAGATCGAGAGTGGATTACCACCGCTGGAATATTTTTTTTATTTTTTATTTTTTTATTTTTAATAAAGGACTTATCCCAACTGTGTCTGTGTGTTTTTTTTACATTTTTTTACACTTTCTTTGTGAAATGGTAGGGGTACAATGTACCCCTTACCAATTCACATGGGGGGGCGGGATCTGGGGGTCCCCTTTGTTAAAGGGGTCTTCCAGATTCCGATAAGCCCCCCGCCCGCTGTCAGAGAAATCTCCCATTCAGTAGCGCCAGTCAGCGCCCTGTGCGCATGCGCGGCGGAACGGCGCTTCGGCGCATGCGCGGGACAGCGATTCGGCGCTCGCGGCTGCGCGATCTGGCGGAATAGCGCACGCGCATGCGCGCTGGTGCACCAATAGGAATACAGGTGGGCCTATATAAAGAGGCCTAGCTGCACTGATAGGTTGCTGGTTTGTTGTTAGCTTTCCTGTGTACCTAGTTTCCTGAATCTACCTGAACTCCTGTTGTGACCCGGATCGGCTTGACTCCTCTATCATCTCTCCAGGACCTGACCCCCGGCTTGTTATACGGACTTCTGCCTCCACCTGTGTTTTACCCTCGGCCTGTGACTCGGATCTGCTGTCTATCTCCAGCCCTTGACCTCCTGCCTGCACCTTGGACTTGCCACGTACCTCCAGCCCTGACCTGCTTCTGGTACTTGCCTGGACTTTTACTTGTCTACTGTGTTAGACCCCCAGCCTGCACCTCCAACTTCAGCAGTCCCTATCCGGACTCAGTCTCTACCTGCCTCCGCTGATCCCTTTTGCTGCTTGGACTGTACCTGTCAGCCAGTTCCTGCTAAAAGCCTGCTCTCGGTCTACTCAGCACTACCAGATCGTCTAGCAAGACTCCTCCACCTGCTGGTAGCCAGTGCCTCTTCGCACCATCCTCTCCCTGTCTCACCTCCAGGGGGCGGAGTGTGTTAAGTCGCAAGGGTGAACCGCTCTCGACATCTCGGCCTCGGTAAGTACTTATCTGACATCCGCAGACACCCACAACCACCGGGCAAGGGTTGTGGGGATGAGGTCCTTGTCTCCATCAACATGGGGACATGGTGCTTTGGGGTCCAGACCCCAAAGCATCCTCCCCATGTTGAGGGCATGTGGCCTGGTACGGTTCAGGAGGGGGGGCGCTCTCTCGTCCCCCCTCTTTTCCTGCGGCCTGCCAGGTTGCGTGCTCGGATAAGGGTCTGGTATGGATTTTTGGGGGAACTCCACGCCATTTGTTTTTAAAATTTGGCGCTGAGATCCCCTTAAAATCCATACCAGACCTGAAGGGTCTGGTATGGATATTTTGGGGAACCCCACGTCATTTTAAAAAAAAAATTGGCACAGGGTTCCCCTTAATATCCATACCAGACCTGAAGGGCCTGGTAATTGAATTTGGGGGGACCCCCACGCATTTTTTTTTTTTTTTTATCAATGACATTCAATGACTTTTCTCTGTATTGCCGGGAGCCGACAATTCATTACAGCCGCGAGTACTTTTAAATGACTTTTTTTCCTACAGAAATGACATTTTGTGCAGGGACAGTTCTAAGCACGGGAAACAAGTGCTACTTTACAGGCATACTTTACACACCCCCAGGTACGAAATTTAAAGGAATATTTCACTTTTATTGTTTCACTTTAAGCATTATTAAAATCACTGTTCCCGAAAAAACGTCCGTTTTTAAAACTTTTTTTTGCATTGATACATGTCCCCTGGGGCAGGACCCAGGTCCCCAAACGCTTTTTATGACAATAACTTGCATATAAGCCTTTAAAATTAGCACTTTAGATTTTTCATGTTTGTGTCCCATAGACTTTAACGGTGTTCGGATGTTCGAACAAATTTATTGCCTGTTCGCATGTTCTGTTACGAACCGAACTGGGGGGTGTTCGGCTCATCCCTACTCTGCACTAGTGATGAGCCGAACACCCCCGGGTTCGGTTCGCACCAGAACCCGCGAACGGACCGAAAGTTCGCACGAACTTTAGAACCCTATTAAATACAATGGATGCGAACGTTCGAAATCTAAAGTGCTAATTATAACGACTATTATGCATGTTATTGTCCTAAAAAGGGTTTGGGAACCCGGGTTCTGCACCAGGGGACATGTATCAATGCAAAAAGAAGTTTTAAAAACGGCTGTTTTTCTGGAGCAGTCATTTTAATGATGCATAAAGTGAAAAAAAAAAGTCAAATATTCCTTTAAATATCATACCTGGGGGGTGTCTAAAGTATGCCTGTGAAGTGCCACGTGTTTCCCATGTTTAGAACTGTCCCTGCACAAAATTACATTTCTAAAGGAAAAAAAGCCATTTAAAACTGCTTGCGGCTTTAATGTAATGTCTGGTACCGGTAATATGGATGAAAATCTTTAAGAAAAATGGCATAGCTACCCCATCCCACACCCCCCCCCTACCCCAGCCCATTACCAGCCCCTTTGGGTCTTGTATGGATATTAAGGGGAACCCCGCACACAAAATAAAAAAGGCCCTATATACTCTGAACAGCCGTATACAGGCGGTGCATACAAGACAGGGACTGTAGGTTTGTTCTTATGTAGAATCTGTTTGTAATTTTGAACAGGTACATTGTTTAAGTGTAGCTCCATCCAAAAAATATATTTTTAAGCTTTTTGGAAAACATAGGGAAGGGTTATCACCCCTGTAACATTTGTTTTGCTGTCTGTGCAGTGTGCACCTGTTCAGAACAGTTCACCTCACTTTCCGTCCTAATGACAAATGTTTTTTGAAAATTTGGGGTTTTTATTGAAACAAGAATTGGTGATAAAGAATCAGTGGAGAGGAGACACTTTTTTTCCCATATTAACTCTTACAGGAGAGAATTTGCCTTCCTAGGGGTAGATTTCCTCTCACTTCCTGTTGTATCCTTCCGTTTGCAAGGAGGAGTCGTTTGTAAGTTGGATGTTTGAAAGTAGGGGCCTGCCGTATATACTCAGCTGAAATTTGCCCCTTACATGTTGGTGTTGCCACAACACTGTGAGCCCTCACAGTTACTCTTGGTGGGCGCATGAATGGGCCCTGCTGTGAATTATTAGATCAAGAATTGTAATTGCATGCCCCTGTTGAACAGGGGCTGAAAAATTGGGCCTTTGGTGGTGGTGGTGGTGGTGGTGGTGGTGTTGACACAACATTGTAAGGCCTCACAGTTAGTCTTGGTGGGCGCAGGAATGGGCCCTGCTGTGAATTATTAGATCAAGAATTGTAATTGCATGCCCCTGTTGAACAGGGGCTGAAAAATTGGGCCTTTGGTGGTGGTGGTGGTGGTGGTGTTGACACAACACTGTAAGGCCTCACAGTTAGTCTTGGTGGGCGCAGGAATGGGCCCTGCTGTGAATTATTAGATCAAGAATTGTAATTACATGCCCCTGTTAAACAGGGGCAGAAAAATTGAGCCTTATGCCCCATACACACGATCATTTTTAATGTCATTTTTAAAACTGACGTTTTTCTTGTCATTTTTTTTCTTGTTTCCTCTCAAGCCTGTCTTGCGTACACACCATCATTTTAAAAAATGTTCAAGAAAAGCGCAGTGACGTACACCACGTACGACGGCACTATAAAGGGGAAGTTCCGTTCGAATGGCGCCACCCTTCATGTTAGTAAAGTTTGTTGAGAGACGATTCGCTCTTTTCAGTCTAGTGCTTTTCAGTCCGTTACAGCATGACGAATGTGCTATCTCCATTACGAACGCTAGTTTTACCAGAACGAGCGCTCCCGTCTCATACTTGATTCTGAGCATGCACATTTTTTTTCACGTCGTTAAAGCATACACACTATCGTTTTTCACGTCGTTAAAAAAAACGACATGAAAAACGACGTGAAAAAAGAGAGCATGTTCGAAATTTTTAATGCCCGTTTTTCACGTCGTTAAAAATGCTCTGGAGCATACACACGATCATTTTTAATGGCCATTTTTTTTAATGGCATTTTTAACGGCATGAAAAATGATCGTGTGTATGGGGCATAAGGCACTGGTGCCACAACACTGCAACCCCTCACAGATACTGTACTTGGAGCACAGCAATGAGCCCTGTTGCAAAGTATTGCATCAAAAATTGTAATTACACGCCCCTGTTAAACAGGGGCTGAAAAATTGGGCCTTAGCCACTGGTGCTGGTGCCACGACACTGCAACCACTCCCAGATACTCTAGTTGGAGTGCAGGAATGAGCCCTGCTGCAAAGCATTGCATATTAAATTGTAATAACACACCCCTGTTAAACAGGGGCTGAAAAATTGGGCCTTAGCCACTGGTGGCGGCACCCAGAAACAAAAATGTTCTTCCAAGCTATCATCGTCAATCGGATCATTGAGGAGGAGGAGGATAGTCAGTCAACATAACAGGACAAACTCTCAGCATCAGCATCAGTCTTGAAGGGATGTGACATTTGAAAATAAATTAGTCTGTTATATCAGCTTCAGGTGTTTGGTAGCTGGTGGTGATCCAAGACTGGTTCATCTTTATGAAGGTCAGTCGATCAACAGAGTCGTGGACAGGCGCACCCTGTGATCCATGACAAATCCTCCAGCAGCACTGAATGTGCGTTCTGAAAGAACGCTGGATGCAGGACAGGCCAGTAGCTCATTTGCATACTGTGCAAGCTCTGGCCAGTGATCCATCCTCAAGACCCAGTAAGCCAGAGGATTTTCGGTGGGGAAGGTGTCCAAGTCTGACCTTGCCCCTAGGTATTCCTGCACCATGTATATCAGACGCTGGCGATGGTTGCTGGAACTGATCATACCTTGGGGCTGCGGACTAAAGAATTGTCTGAACGCTTCGGTCAGACGGCCACCTTCCCCACCGCTCCTTCTTTGACTGACCGAAGCCTCAGCAACTCGTTGTCCAAGACCAGGAGTTTGTAACCTCCCAGTCTCTGGGAACGTGTTGCACAGACCTTTCTGCAAGGCCTCCCGGAGTTGTCTCATCCTCTGCTCCCTCTGCGACGGTAAGATAAGGTCCGCAACCTTACCCTTGTACCGTGGATCAAGGAGAGTGGCCAGCCAGTAATGGTCCCTCCCCTTGATCCGAAGAATACGAGGATCCTTCCGCAGACTTTGCAGGATCAGGGAGGCCATGCAACGTAGGTTAGCTGAGGCATTCAGTCCGGAGTCCTCTGGGTCACTAAGGACGACATGATCCGCAGCCACCTCCTCCCAGCCACGTACAAGTCCACTGGTTTCTTGGGACTGTAAATCATCCCTAAAAGACTGCTGCTGATGATGATGAGTGCCAGGCTCCACCTCCATGCTGACACAATCCTCCTCCTCCTCCTTCTCCTCCTCTTCTTCCTGTGCGATGGGTGGGACAGAAGGAACACTGTCTGGGTAAAGGGGGCCTTGAGAGGCAAGGTAGTCCTCCTCTTCCTGCCTCTGTTCTGCCTCAAGTGCCCTGTCCATTATTCCACGCAGCGTATGTTCCAACAGGTGGACAAGAGGTACAGTGTCACTGATGCATGCACTGTCACTGCTCACCATCCTCGTGGCCTCCTCAAATGGTGCCAGGACAGTGCATGCATCCCTGATCATGCCCCACTGGCGTGGTGAAAAAAACCCGAGCTCCCCTGACCCTGTCCTGGTGCCGTAGTCGCACAGGTACTCATTGATGGCCCTCTGCTGCATGTGCAGCCGCTGCAGCATGGCCAACGTTGAGTTCCACCTGGTGGGAATGTCCCATATAAGGCGGTTCTTGGGCAGGTTCAACTCCTTTTGCAGCTCAGCCAGGCGAGCACTGGCATTTTAAGATCTGCGGAAATGCACACAGACTTTCCTGGCCTGCCTCAGGACATCCTGTAAGCCCGGGTACCTGCCCAAGAACCGCTGCACCACCAGGTTAAGGACGTGAGCCACACAGGGCACATGCGTCAGTTGTCCCTGTCGGAGAGCGGAGAGGAGGTTGGTGTCATTGTCGCAAACTACCATTCCTGGCTAAAGCTGGCGTGGCGTCAACCACCTCTCGGCCTGCCCCTGCAGAGCAGACAGAACCTCTGCCCCAGTGTGGCTCCTGTCCCCCAAACACACCAGCGCAAGCACGGCATGGCATCTTTTTGCCTGCGTACTTGCGTAGCCCCTTGAACGCCTACGGAGCACCGCTGGTTCCGAGGACAAAGCACAGGAAGAGGCCACGGAGGAAGAAGAAGAGGAGGGGGTGGAGGACAGAGGTGTGTCACAACCAGTAGTAGCATTTTGGAGGCGTGGCGGTGGAACAACCTCCAACACTACTGCACCTTGTCCTGCATCCTTCCCAGCTGCCAAAAGAGTGACCCAATGGGCCGTGAAAGAAAGGTAACGTCCCTGTCCATGCCTGCTGGACCATGAGTCAGCGGTAATATGCCCCTTACCGCTGACCGCCCTGTCCAGCGAGGCCAAGACATTGCCTTCCACATGCCGGTAGAGAGCCGGAATCGCCTTCCGTGAGAAAAAGTGGCGTTTGGGAACCTGCCACTGAGGAACCGCACATTGCACAAACTCACGGAAGGGGGCCGAGGCTACCAACTGAAAAGGCAGCAGTTGAAGCGCTAGCAATTTAGCCAAGCTAGCATTCAACCGCTGGGCATGTGGATGGCTGGGAGTGAACTTCTTTCGACGGTCCAGCAGCTGGGGCAGGGAAATTTGCCTGCTAGAATCGGACGTTGGTGTACTGCTAGCAGAGTGCCCGCAAGTACTTGGCTGTGACACACCTAATTCTACACCTTCATTCCTCTCAGAGCAGGTTTCAGAGAGGACTGAAGGTATAGTGGGGTTGGAGATCCCAGCTGATGCGGTGCAAGAAGAGGTCAGCTTTGTTCTTTGGTGTGGGTCTTTCTTTTTCGTACATCACGGGACACAGAGCGACTTAGTCATTACTAATGGGTTATATAGATACCTTCAGGTGCTGGCACTGGCAACTTCCAAAACCGGAAGTACCCTCCCCTATATAAGCCCCTCCCATCCGGGAGCACCTCAGTTTTTTGCCAGTGTCTAAGGTGTTGGCCAAAGAGTAACATGTGTTTTCACTGGGCTTGCGTACAGGTTCTTTTACGGGCCTTAGTAAGCTGTTCCGGATCCGATCAAAAAAGCTTCATAGCTAAACGGTAATGCCTCTCTTAGGAGGGCTGGACCCTGGGATCCAGAGCTCTGGTCATACCCACGACCAAGATGTTGTCTGTGCAGGGTGCTATACAGGTCCAGGGGAGTGGAATCCTTGGGAACCCGGTCCCTGAAGGTTTAAATACAATGCCTGCCGTGATAGGTGAAGTTTGGGCTTCTGTGGACCAAACAAAGTCCTGTGGCGGGGAACAGGTAAGTGGGGGCCCCCAGGAACTTGGTTCTATTGGGGGACCCCCAAGCCTAATTTGTCTTTCTGTCTGTTACCTAACGGTATTCCCGCTGATATCTGTGTATGCCTGTAACTACTGGAAAATGTAAAATTTTAATAGTAGTCAAGAAAAAAAAAAGGAGACCGCGGTACCTGTGTTAAACCACTAGAGGCCGCTGTGGTCCATTTTTCTTGTCATGTGGATCTTTGGCTTTTTCAAGTCAAAAGATCCAGGCAGTTGGTAAGTTTCTCTGTGGGAATCCACTTCCTCTGCCCTGTTGCTGCGCTCATCCACCGCACAGGCCCTCCGGCAAAAAGGGCCCTGGCTCCTAGTCCCTGCTTGTTTTCAACAAAGGCGCCGAAGGCGCACGGGCGCGCGCGTGGGCGCGTGCACGCGCCTCCTATGAAAGGAAAGGGGCAGGGCGGGTGGATGACGCTCGATGCGCGCCGCGGCGCTTCTGCGCATGTGCAGGCGTCCCAGCATGGATAAAAGACACAGTACAAGTGTCAGCTGGATGCAAGCAGAGCTAGCAACAAACGGTGGCACACAGAGGCGGTTGATGCAGGCATCCCCATAGAAAGACACTTTAGTGGACACCAGCTGGTATATAGTAGCAACTGTGTTAGACTATTACCAGCAAAATTGGTGTATGACGACGGGAATACCTCAGCTTTGTGCTTAAAGGATATGTCGTCCAGACGCTCCGGAAATAAGTCTTCCAGGAAGCCAAAGGGGTCTCCATCGGGCTCTGAGGATTTTGGGCATGCTTGTATTGCACCAATCTCCCCTCAAAATTCAGAGGTCAGTAGCCGTAGGAACCCCGCAGGAGTACCTGGTGCTGCAGCTGTCCCCAGTCCACCTGCTCCTGTATATATAACAGAGGAGGTTTTTTCCTCAACTCTGGGAGGATTGGAAGAGAGATTAACAGCATTGATCGCTGCTTCCCTGTCACAGGGAAAGCGCGTCCGATCTCCGTCTCCTCCTTCAGAGTGCCTGTTAGTGGAGGAACAGTCCCACACAGAGATCGACCTACCTGAAGGGGATCAGGATGAGGTTGATTCGGTTATAGAGGAATCAACAGTGGAAGAACCTTTCTCAGCATCTCAGGCTGAAAGATTATGGGTTCAGTCTCTGACTAACATGGTCCGATCAGCATTTAAAATGCCTCTGGCGGAACCATCAACCACTACTGTTTCCTCGCTGGGGTCGCTGAAAGCTCCCCAGACTGTCTGTTCCTTCCCAATCCACCCTTTATTGGAAGGGCTTATTTACCAGGATTGGGAGCATCCTGATAAAATATTTACTCCCCCAAAGAGATTTCCAGTGATCTATCCCATGGAGGATAAGTTCATAAAAAAATGGAGGGTCCCTACAGTGGACGCAGCCATCTCTTCTGTGAATAAATCACTGACATGTCCAGTAGATAATGTTCCAATGTTCAAAGACCCAATAGATAAAAAATTGGAGTCTTTACTAAAATCTGCTTTCTCTACAGCAAGCATGGTGACACAACCTGCAGTAGCAGCGATTGGAGTCTGCCAAGCAGTGAAAGATCAGTTGAAACAAGTCTTAAGGGACTTACCGGATCAGCAGGCTCTTGCCCTAGCTGACCTACCTAGAGCCTTGTGTTTTGCGGTGGACGCCATAAAGGATACAATCCAACAGGCCTCCCGCTTTACGCTGTCTGTAGTACATATGCGTAGGCTTCTATGGCTCAAAAACTGGTCTGCTGAAGCTCCCTGTAAGAAATTGCTGATTAGCTTCCCATTTCATGGAGAACGCTTATTTGGAGAAGATCTGGACAAGTATATCCAGAAAATTTCTGCCGGTAAAAGTACACTCTTGCCGGTTAAGAACAAGGGTAGAAGTCCTTCTTTTAAGAGGCCTACTTCTCCAGTCCCTGGCACATCGGCTGTGAAACAGTTCCGACGGCCTCCGTGGTCAAATCCAGGGGGCAGAAATCAGGGACAATCACAGGGTAACAAGAAACCCTGGGTCAAGAGAGGTACAAAACCTCCCCCCAAGTCATGAAGGGTTGCCCCCACTCAATCGGGTGGGGGAAAGACTTCAGTTGTTCACAGAGACCTGGCGGGACACCATCAGAGACAGATGGGTGATCTCCGCAGTAAGTCTGGGATACAAGCTGGAGTTAAAAGACACTCCTCCTGCCCATTTTATGAGGTCAAACGTGCCAAGCGATCCCTAGAAGAGAGGATCCCTCCTTCTGGCACTAGAACAACTATTGCTCCAAGGTGTAATCATGAAGGTTCCCTTGGAAGAAAGCGGGTTCGGGTTTTTCTCAAACCTTTTCACAGTCCCCAAACCAAATGGGGACGTGAGGCCCATATTAAATCTAAAAGGGCTAAACAAGTTCCTACATATCAGGACTTTTCGGATGGAGTCGATCCGATCGGTGGCCACCGCCCTACAAGGGCAGGAATGGTTAGCCTCGATCGACATAAAGGATGCTTATCTGCATATTCCCATCTTTCCGGCCCACCAGAAATTTCTACGCTTTGTAGTAGAAGGGCGCCATTTTCAGTTCAGAGCCTTACCTTTCGGTCTGGCCACAGCACCACGAGTGTTCACAAAAATTCTGGCCCCACTATTGGCCAATCTAAGAACACGGGGTGTAACGATAATGGCATATTTAGACGACCTGCTACTAATAGACCATTTCAGTGGAAAAACTGGAAGTAGCTATTCACGAGACAATCAAGTATCTGGAATATCACGGTTGGATTATCAACCGAGACAAGTCAGCTCTAAGACCAGTCAAAAGTCTGGAATACTTGGGGCTAAGGCTGGATTCAAATCAGAGAAAGATTTTCCTACCTCCAGAGAAGGTGTCGTCTTTGAAAGATTTGACCCACTTAGTGGGTACAAAAAGAAAACCATCCATACGCCTGTGCATGAGGCTGCTGGGAAAAATGGTGGCTTCATTCGAAGCAGTACCCTACGGTCAATTCCATTCAAGGAACTTGCAGAGGGCCATACTGTCAGCCTGGAACAAAAAAGTTCAGGCTTTAGACTTACCAATGTCCCTGTCCCCTTCCGTTCGCAAGAGCCTCCATTGGTGGTTGGTGCCCCAGAATCTGGAAAAAGGGAAACCCTTCAGTCCGGTTTCTTGGAAGGTGGTCACTACAGATGCCAGCCTCATAGGCTGGGGGGCAGTACTGAAGCAATGGTCTCTCCAGGGCAAGTGGTCAGAAGCAGAGAAGGCCCTGCCCATCAATCTCTTAGAGATACGAGCAGCCCGGTATGCCCTAGTAGCATGGACATCCAAACTCCAAGGGTCCCCTGTCAGAATTCAATCAGACAATGCCACAGCAGTGGCATATATCAATCACCAGGGTGGCACCAGGAGTCGTGCAGCCCAGAGGGAAGCGAATTGCATCCTGGAATGGGCAGAAAGATATGTCCCAGCCATATCCGCGGTTTTCATCCCAGGAGTGGAAAATTGGAGAGCGGACTTTTTAAGTCGCCAGCAATTATGCCCGGGGGAATGGTCTCTTCACCCCGAGGTTTTTCAGGCAATATGCCAGCGGTGGGGAACACCGGATGTAGATCTGCTAGCATCCAGATTCAACGCAGAGGTGGACAGATTTGTGTCTCGCACAAGGGATCCCCTAGCTTGCGGCTCGGATGCCCTAGTGTTCCCTTGGGATCAGTTCAAGCTGATATATGCATTCCCACCGCCACAATTGTTACCGCGATTAATCCGCAGAATCCGGGTAGAAAAGAAACCGGTGATTCTGGTGGCTCCAGCGTGGCCCCGAAGGGCATGGTACGCGGAGATTGTAAGAATGTCAGTGGGGAGTCCTTGGACCCTCCCACATCGTCCGGACCTGCTTTCGCAAGGACCGATATACCACCCTTCCTTACCAGCCCTAGGTTTGACGGCCTGGCTATTGAAGCCCACATTCTAGAAAAGAGAGGTCTCTCTAATTCTGTGGTATCTACCATGATCAATGCCAGGAAGCCGGTATCCAGGCAGATCTATTATAGGATCTGGAAGGCGTACATCGCGTGGTGTGAGGCCAAGAAATGGCATCCACGTAAGTACGTAATAGGTAGGATTCTGGACTTCCTACAGTGGGCTGTGGATAGGAAGCTTGCCTTGAGTACTATCAAGGGTCAGATTTCGGCCTTGTCAATATTTTATCAAAGGCCCTTGGCTTCGCATTCAATAGTCAAAGCTTTCATACAAGGAGTGATGCGTATTAGCCCTCCGGTTAGTATTCCCATATGTCCATGGGACTTAAACCTGGTTCTGTCGGTTCTACAGAAACAACCATTTGAACCATTGCAGCACATTTCCTTGGTTCTTCTCACCAGGAAATTGATTTTCTTAGTAGCCATTTGTTCGGCTAAAAGAGTATCGGAATTAGCCGCATTGTCCTGTAAGGAGCCATATCTGGTTGTCCATAAGGACAGAGTAGTATTACGTCCTCATCCAGCCTTTCTTCCTAAGGTGGTATCGAGGTTTCATTTGAACCAAGATGTGGTTCTTCCTTCTTTTTTCCCCAAACCTAGTTCGGTAGAGGAAAAGTTATTGCATTCTTTGGATGTAGTAAGAGCAGTTAAAGCTTATCTAAAAGCCACTGCTCAGATTCGTAGAACGGATACTTTGTTTGTTCTGCCGGAAGGCCCCAGAAAGGGTCAGGCAGCATCAAAATCTACTTTAGCCAAGTGGATTCGACAGGTCATAATACAAGCCTATGGCTTGAGAAGGAGACCGCCTCCGTTCAAAGTTAGGGCGCACTCCACAAGAGCAGTTGGAACTTCATGGGCAGTGCATCACTAGGCCTCCCTGGCTCAAGTCTGTAAGGCCGCAACATGGTCTTCAGTACACACGTTTACTAGATTCTACCAGGTAGACGTTAGAAATCAGGAGGATGTCGCCTTTGGGCGCAGTGTGTTGCAGGCCGCAAAAGATCCTCATGCCTGATGGCGCCCAGCTTATGTATACTGTATCCCTCCCCTCATTTGGCATTTCTTTGGGACGTCCCATTAGTAATGACTAAGTCGCTCTGTGTCCCGTGATGTACGAAAAAGAAAAAGGGATTTTTATAACAGCTTACCTGTAAAATCCTTTTCTTGGAGTACATCACGGGACACAGAGCTCCCACCCCTCTTTTTGGGACACTTATTGCTTTGCTACAAAACTGAGGTGCTCCCGGATGGGAGGGGCTTATATAGGGGAGGGTACTTCCGGTTTTGGAAGTTGCCAGTGCCAGCACCTGAAGGTATCTATATAACCCATTAGTAATGACTAAGTCGCTCTGTGTCCCGTGATGTACTCCAAGAAAAGGATTTTACAGGTAAGCTGTTATAAAAATCCCTTTTTAAGGTAGGCTTGCCAACGAGCTGCATGGCAGGTCAAAATATGTCTGGTCAAGCATGTGGTGCCCAAGCGGGTGATGTTTTGGCCACGCGATATACGCTTGAGACATATGTTGCAAACAGCAGCTGTGCGATCTGATGCACTCGACTCAAAAAAGGCCCACACCAAAGAACTTTTTGAATAACGGGCAGAGGCAGCGCCCTGCACAGGCGGAGCTCTGCGGTGTGATTCCGTCGGTGTGCTGCCTTTACGCTGGCCCCCCGAGGGCATCCTGCCTCGTTGGAGATGTGCCTCCTCCTCATCCTCCTCCTCCTCCTCTCTCCTATTAGGCACCCACGTGGAGTCAGTGACCTCATCATCCCCTCCCTCCTCATCACTGGAGCAAATCTGGCAGTATGCTGCAGCTGCTGGAGCATGACTGCCAGATTGGTGTCCTTCTTGAGCATCCCCTCTCTCTGCTCTCACGCTACTGCCTTCCTCTAGCTGGGTATCATCATCAGATCCTTCGAAACGTTCTGCATCCTCCTGGAGCATGTACCCAACACTGTGCTCAAACAGTTCGGGGGACTCCTCAGGAGGACATGGTTGGTCTAGGGAAGGAGTGACTGATGATGACATTGATACCAGGGAAGAGGATGCTTTGGCAGCTGCTTTGCCAGTACCTTGAGCCTGGGTGAGAGAGGATGAGGAGGATGAGGAGGGCTTGGTCATCCACTCTACCAAGTCTTTGGCATGATGCGGCTCAACACGTCCAGCTGCCGAAAAGAAGGACAAGCGTGTCCCATGGCCACGTACTGATGGCGATGCACCGCGTCCACAACCAGCACTGTTGTCTCTAGACACAGAGCCTGCTTGCCCTCTTTTTTTGGCTCCTGACTGTCTGCCTCTCCTTGTTTGCCTTCCAGACATTCTAATGGCCTGCAGGGAAATGGGAAAAGCAGCAATACAGGCTAAGTTAAGGTGTAATATGGTCAGGAGGCACACTCCGCCCGCTGTAAGTGCCGCAAAATCCTGTTTGTGTAACACACCAGGAAAAAGCAGCAAAACAGGCTAAGTTAAGGTGTAATATGGTCAGGAGGTACACTCCGCCCGCTGTAAGTGCCGCAAAATCCTGTTTGTGTAACACACCAGGAAAAAGCAGCAATACAGGCTAAGTTAAGGTGTAATATAGTCAGGAGGCACACTCTGCCCGCTGTAAGTGCCGCAAAATCCTGTTTGTGTAACACACCAGGAAAAAGCAGCAATACAGGCTAAGTTAAGGTGTAATATGGTCAGGAGGCACACTCCGCCCGCTGTAAGTGCCGCAAAATCCTGTTTGTGTAACACACCAGGAAAAAGCAGCAATACAGGCTAAGTTAAGGTGTAATATGGTCAGGAGGCACACTCCGCCCGCTGTAAGTGCCGCAAAATCCTGTTTGTGTAACACACCAGGAAAAAGCAGCAATACAGGCTAAGTTAAGCTGTAATATGGTCAGGAGGCACACTCCGCCCGCTGTAAGTGCCGCAAAATCCTGTTTGTGTAACACACCTGGAAAAAGCAGCAATACAGGCTAAGTTAAGGTGTAATATGGTCAGGAGATACACTCCGCCCGCTGTAAGTGCCACAAAATCCTGTTGGTGTAACACACCAGGAAAAAGCAGCAATACAGGCTAAGTTAAGGTGTAATATGGTCAGGAGGTACACTCCGCCCGCTGTAAGTGCCGCAAAATCCTGTTGGTGTAACACACCAGGAAAAAGCAGCAATACGGGCTAACTTCAGGTGTATAATGTGCAGGAGGCTTAGCAACAATGACACTGACACTGTCCCCTGCCTATCCTTCTCTCTCCCTGCACACAAGGTTTATCAAAGTATATGACACTGACACTCTCCCTGCCTATCCTTCTCTCTCCCTGCACACAAGGTTTAGCAAAGAATATGACACTGACACTGTCCCCTGCCTATCCTTCTCTCTCCCTGCACACAAGGTTTATCAAAGTATATGACACTGACACTCTCCCTGCCTATCCTTCTCTCTCCCTACACACAAGGTTTAGCAAAGAATATGACACTGACACTCTCCCTGCCTATCCTTCTCTGTCCCTACACACAAGGTTTAGCAAAGAATAGATTTGACAAGATTTGACACTGTCCCTGCCTATCCTTCACTTTCCCTGCTCCGGAACACACTACACAAGGCCGCCGCGCTGGAGGCCTTTTATAGTGTGGGGCGTGTACTAAACCCCCTCAGCTATAATTGGCCACAGGCATCCTGCCTGTGGCCAATCATTGCTCTCCTCGCTGCCGGCGCTGTGATTGGCCAAGCATGCAGGGTCACAGTGCATGCTTGGCCAATCACTGCGCCGGGATTACACTGCGATGGCGCAGTGTATTGTGGGCCGTTCGCGTCACTCGAATTTGGCGCGAACGGCCCAAATCGTTCGTTGTTCGCCGAACGCGCGAACAGCCGATGTTCGAGTCGAACCTATGTTCGACTTGAACACCGAGCTCATCCCTACTCTGCACCAATACACACTACAAGCAGTGGTGTATTTAGGTTTTGTGCTGCCCTAGGCCTGACTAAACTTGCACACCCCCTAATTTAAATATGACCCACCCCTTCCTGTCAAAGCCACACCCCTTCCTTTTTAAGACCCGCCCTGTCATCTTCATGGGAGGAAGACAGAGGGACGCTGTGGGAAGAGGACAGAGGGATGCCGTGGGAGAAGGACAGAGGGACGCCGCGGGAGAAGGACAGAGGGACGCCGCGGGAGAAGGACAGAGGGACGCCGCGGGAGAAGGACAGAGGGACGCCCTGGGAAGAGGACAGAGGGTTGCTGTGGGTGAAGGACAGAGGGATGCCATGGGAAGAGGATAGAGGGACGCCATGGGTGAAGGACAGAGGGACGCCGTGGGAAGAGGACAGAGGGACGCCGTGGGAGAAGGACACAGTGGGAAGAGGACAGGGGGATGCCGTGGGAAGAGGACAGAGGGACGCCGTGGGAAGAGGACAGAGGGATGCCGTGGGAAGAGGACAGAGGGACGCCGTGGGAAGAGGACAGAGAGAGATGTTGTGGTGGTCAATAAGGCCTAGAGAATAGCAGGCTAGGCACTTCCTAACGGCTCAGTCCCTGGGAATAGTAATGGGTAATGGCCAACAGGCCCTCTTACCAGACCCAGCAAAATCGCTACAGTGATCCCTCTGGCTGGACGTTCGCTCACTCTGGGTTGCCTGGGGTGACTCTAGTCAGTAGTGTAGCATGTTTGTATCCTGGCAGTGGCTCAGTCTTTCTCCCTCTCTGGTGGTGCGGGTACAACGTGGCTCTCTCTCTGGTGGTGCAGGTACACTGTGGCTCCCTCTCTGGTGGTGCGGGTACAGTGGTTACAGTGTGGCTCCCTCTCTGGTGGTGCGGGAACAGTGTGGCTCCCTCTCTGGTGGTGTGGGTACAGCGTGGATCTCTGGTGGTGCGGGTACAGCGTGGCTCTCTGGTGGTGCGGGTACAGCGTGGCTCTCTGGTGGTGCGGGTACAGCGTGGCTCTCTGGTGGTGTGGGTACAGCGTGGCACCCTGGTGGTGCGGGTACAGTGTGGCTCCCTGGTGGTGCGGGTACAGCGTGGCTCTCTGGTGGTGCCGGTACAGCATGGCTCTCTGGTGGTGCGGGGAACAGCGTGGCTCTCTGGTGGTGCGGGGTACAGCGTGGCTCTCTGGTGGTGCGGGGTACAGCGTGGCTCTCTGGTGGTGCGGGGTACAGCGTGGTTCTCTGGTGGTGCGGGTACAGCGTGGCTCTCTTGTGTTGTGGGCACAGCCTGGCTCTCTTGTAGTGCGGGTACAGCGTGGCTCTCTAGTGGTGCGGGTACAGCGTGGCTCTCTGGTGGTGCGGGGAACAGGGGTACAGTGTGGCTCCCTCTCTGGTTTCCCCCAGCATAGTATTCTCTTTTGCTCCTCTTCTAACACCCCCTCCCTCCCCTCCTGCAGAGTGCTTGCATGCTGGGGGCTGTAGCTTGGTGTCTATGGACACACTGGGGGCGGAACTCTGCAGTGACTACATTTCCCATGATGCCCCAGAGTCTTCTGATTGGCCCTCTGCTGTGGCCACTCATGGGGAGGGCGTGGCGAATCCAATTAGAGCCGCTCTCTCTCTCTTCGGCTTACAGACAGGGAAGGGGGGTGGCGGGGGAGATCCAGACAGCCCGCAGCTCTCCTCTCCCTGTCACAGCGCCGCTTCTCTATTTGCCAGAGAACTCGGCAGGGGCACTGTATCTCCCCCGCAGGGTGTAAGCCGAAGGGAGAAGAGAGAGAGAGCGGCTCCAATTGGATTTGCCGCGCCGCCGCCCAGCTTCCTGCCCGCTGTTTCCCTCCCCATGATTGGCTACAACAGAATCACGGCTGTGGGGGGGGGGCGGCTTGACGGCTCCTATTTAAACTGCTTCCTGGCCCCCTCCGCACCCGGCACGAGCCACTGCACTCCTAAGCAGTACTCCCCTGATAGTGGCCCTGCATGCAGGAGTCGGGAGGAGGGCGCGGGTGCCATTTTCATGGGGGGGGCGGCCATTCTCAATGCAGGAGGGGCACCTGCCCTGGGCACAGTGTCATCCTGTTGATTAGGAGGTGCTGGGAGATTTTCAGTGCTTCATTCTCAATCTACCTAAATGACAGGAGGGATGCTGCTGTCTAGTGATGAGCCGAACACCCCCGGGTTCGGTTCGCACCAGAACCCGCGAACGGACCGAAAGTTCGCACGAACATTAGAACCCTATTAAATACAATGGATGCGAACGTTCGAATTCTAAAGTGCTAATTATAACGACTATTATCCATGTTATTGTCCTAAACAGAGTTTGGGAACCCGGGTTCTGCACCAGGGAACATGTATCAATGCAAAAAGAAGTTTTAAAAAACGGACGTTTTTTGGGAGCAGTCATTTTAATGATGCATAAAGTGAAAAAAAAAAAGTCAAATATTCCTTTAAATATCGTACCTGGGGGGTGTCTAAAGTATGCCTGTGAAGTGCCACGTGTTTCCCGTGTTTAGAACTGTCCCTGCACAAAATGACATTTCTAAAGGAAAAAAAAGCCATTTAAAACTGCTTGCGGCTTCAATGTAATGTCTGGTCCCGGTAATATGGATGAAAATCTTTAAGAAAAATGGCATAGCTACCCCATCACCCCCCCCCCCTACCCCAGCCCATTACCAGCCCCTTTGGGTCTTGTTTGGATATTAAGGGGAACCCTGCAACAGAAAATAAAAAAGGCCCTATATACTCTGAACAGCAGTATACAGGCGGTGTAAACAAGACCGGTGTAAACAAGACAGGGACTGTAGGTTTGTTCTTAAGTAGAATCTGTTTGTAATTTTGAACACGTACATTGTTTAAGTGTAGCTCCAGCCAAAAAATCTATTTTTAAGCTTTTTGGAAAACATAGGGAAGGGTTATCACCCCTGTAACATTTGTTTTGCTGTCTGTGCCCCTGTTCAGAACATTTCACCTCACTTTGCGTCCCAATGACAACTGTTTTTGAAATGTGGTGTTTTTATTGAAACAAGGATTGGTGATAAAGCATCAGTAGAGAGGAGACACCTTTCTCCCATATTAATTCTTACAGGAGAGAATTTTCCTTCCTAGGGGTAGATTTCCTCTCACTTCCTGTTGTCTTCTTCCGTTTGCAAGTAGGAGTCGTTTGTAAGTTGGATGTTTGAAAGTAGGGACCTGCCGTATATACTCTGCAGAAATTGGCCCCTTAGGTGTTGGTGTTGGCACAACACTGTAAGCACTCATAGTTACTCTTGGTGGGTGCTGGAACGCCCTGCTGTCAACTATTATATCAGGAATTGTAATAACATATAATTGTTGAACAGTGGTAGTAAAAATTGGGCCTTTGATGGTGGTGCTGGTGCCACAACACTGTAAGGCCTGACAGTTACTCTTGGTGGGCGCAGCAATGGGCCCTGCTGTGAATTATTAGATCAATAATTATAATTGCATGCCCCTGTTGAACAGGGGCTGAAAAATTGGGCCTTTGGTGGTGGTGGTGGTGGTGGTGGTGGTGGTGTTGACACAACACTGTAAGGCCTGACAGTTACTCTTGGTGGGCGCAGCAATGGGCCCTGCTGTGAATTATTAGATCAATAATTATAATTGCATGCCCCTGTTGAACAGGGGCTGAAAAATTGGGCCTTAGGCACTGGTGGCACAACACTGCAACCCCTCACAGATACTGTACTTGGAGCACAGCAATGAGCCCTGTTGCAAAGTATTGCATCAAAGATTGTAATTACACGCCCCTGTTAAACAGGGGCTGAAAAATTGGGTCTTAGCCACTGGTGGCACAACACTTCAACCCCTCACAGATACTGTACTTGGAGCACAGCAATGAGCCCTGTTGCAAAGTATTGCATCAAAAATTGTAATTACACGCCCCTGTTAAACAGGGGCTGAAAAATTGGGCCTTAGCCACTGGTGGCGGCACCCATAAACCAAAATGATCTTCCAAGCTATCATCATTAATCGGATCATTGAGGAGGAGGAGGAGGATAGCCAGTCAACATAACAGCACAGGCACTCAGCATCAGCATCAGTCTTGAAGGGATGTGACATTTTAAAATCAATTAGTCTGTTATATCAGCATCAGGTGTGTGGTAGCTGGTGGTGATCCAAGACTGGTTCATCTTGATGAAAGTCAGTCGATCAACCGAGTCGGTGGACAGGCGCACCCTGTGATCCGTGACAAATCCTCCAGCAGCACTGAATGTGCGTTCTGAAAGAACGCTGGATGCAGGACAGACCAGTAGCTCAATTGCATACTGTGCAAGCTCTGGCCAGTGATCCATCCTCAAGACCCAGTAAGCCAGAGGATTTTCGGTGGGGAAGGTGTCCAAGTCTGACCTTGCCCCTAGGTATTCCTGCACCATGTATATCAGACGCTGGCGATGGTTTCTGGAACCGATCATACTTTGGGGCTGCGGACTAAAGAATTGTCTGAACGCATCGGTCAGACGGCCACCTTCCCCACCGCTCCTTCTTTGACTGCCCGAAGCCTCAGCAACTCGTTGTCCAGGACCAGGAGTTTGTAACCTCCCAGTCTCTGGGAACGCGTTGCACAGACCTTTCTGCAAGGCCTCCCGGAGTTGTCTCATCCTCTGCTCCCTCTGCGACGGTAACATAAGGTCCGCAACCTTACCCTTGTACCGTGGATCAAGGAGAGTGGCCAGCCAGTAATGGTCCCTCTCCTTGATCCGAAGAATACGAGGATCCTTCCGCAGATTTTGCAGGATCAGGGAGGCCATGCAGCGTAGGTTAGCTGAGGCATTCAGTCCGGAGTCCTCTGGGTCACTAAGGACGACATGATCCGCAGCCACCTCCTCCCAGCCACGTACAAGTCCACTGGTTTCTTGGGACTGTAAATCATCCCTAAAAGACTGCTGCTGATGATGCTGAGTGCCAGCCTCCACCTCCATGCTGACACAATCCTCCTCCTCCTCCTCCTCCTCTTCCTGTGCGATGGGTGGGACAGAAGGAACACTGTCTGGGTAAAGGGGGCCTTGAGAGGCAAGGAAGTCCTCCTCTTCCTGCCTCTGTTCTGCCTCAAGTGCCCTGTCCATTATTCCATGCAGCGTGTGCTCCAACAGGTGGACAAGAGGTACAGTGTCACTGATGCATGCACTGTCACTGCTCACCATCCTCGTGGCCTCCTCAAATGGTGCCAGGACAGTGCATGCATCCCTGATCATGCCCCACTGGCGTGGTGAAAAAAACCCGAGCTCCCCTGACCCTGTCCTGGTGCCGTATTCGCACAGGTACTCATTGATGGCCCTCTGCTGCGTGTGCAGCCGCTGCAGCATGGCCAACGTTGAGTTCCACCTGGTGGGCATGTCACATATAAGGCGGTTCTTGGGCAGGTTCAACTCCTTTTGCAGCTCAGCCAGGCGAGCACTGGCATTATAAGATCTGCGGAAATGCACACAGACTTTCCTGGCCTGCCTCAGGACATCCTGTAAGCCCGGGTACCTGCCCAAGAACCGCTGCACCACCAGGTTAAGGACGTGAGCCATACAGGGCACATGGGTCAGTTGTCCCTGTCGGAGGGCGGAGAGGAGGTTGGTGCCATTGTCGCAAACCACCATTCCTGGCTTAAGCTGGTGTGGCGTCAACCACCTCTCGGCCTGCCCCTGCAGAGCAGACAGGACCTCTGCCCCAGTGTGGCTCCTGTCCCCCAAACACACCAGCGCAAGCACGGCATGGCATCTTTTTGCCTGCGTACTTGCGTAGCCCCTTGAACGCCTACGGAGCACCGCTGGTTCCGAGGACAAACCACAGGAAGAGGCCATGGAGGAAGAAGAAGAGGAGGGGGTGGAGGAGAGAGGTGTGTCACAACCAGCAGTAGCATTTTGGAGGCGTGGCGGTGGAACAACCTCCAACACTATTGCACCTTGTCCTGCATCCTTCCCAGCTGCCAAAAGAGTGACCCAATGGGCCGTGAAAGAAAGGTAACGTCCCTGTCCATGCCTGCTGGACCATGAGTCAGCGGTAATATGCACCTTACCGCTGACCGCCCTGTCCAGCGAGGCCAAGACATTGCCTTCCACATGCCTGTAGAGAGCCGGAATCGCCTTCCGTGAGAAAAAGTGGCATTTGGGAACCTGCCACTGAGGAACCGCACATTGCACAAACTCACGGAAGGGGGCCGAGTCTACCAACTGAAAAGGCAGCAGTTGAAGCGCTAGCAATTTAGCCAAGCTAGCATTCAACCGCTGGGCATGTGGATGGCTGGGAGTGAACTTCTTTCGACGGTCCAGCAGCTGGGGCAGGGAAATTTGCCTGCTAGAATCGGACGTCGGTGTACTGCTAGCAGAGTGGCCGCAAGTACTTGGCTGTGACACACCTAATTCTACACCTTCATTCCTCTCAGTGCAGGTTTCAGAGAGGACTGAAGGTATAGTGGGGTTGGAGATCCCAGCTGATGCGGTGCAAGGAGAGGTCCGCTTTGTTCTTTGGTGTGGGTCTTTAAGGTAGGCTTGCCAACGAGCTGCATGGCAGGTCAACATATGTCTGATCAAGCATGTGGTGCCCAAGCGGCTGATGTTTTGGCCACGCGATATACGCTTGAGACATATGTTGCAAACAGCAGCTGTGCGATCTGATGCACTCGCCTCAAAAAAGGCCCACACCAAAGAACTTTTTGAATGACGGGCAGAGGCAGCGCCCTGCACAGGCGGAGCTCTGCGGTGTGATTCCGTCGGTGTGCTGCCCATACGCTGGCCACCCAAGGGCATCCTGCCTCGTTGGAGATGTGCCTCCTCCTCATCCTCCTCCTCCTCCTCTCTCCTATTAGGCACCCACGTGGAGTCAGTGACCTCATCATCCCCTCCCTCCTCATCACTGGAGCCAATCTGGCAGTATGCTGCAGCTGCTGGAGCATGACTGCCAGATTGGTGTCCTTCTTGAGCATCCCCTCTCTCTGCTCTCACGCTACTGCCTTCCTCTAGCTGGGTATCATCATCAGATCCTTCGAAACGCTGGGCATCCTCCTGGAGCATGTACCCAACACTGTGCTCAAACAGTTCGGGGGACTCCTCAGGAGGAGGACATGGTGGGTCTAGGGAAGGAGTGACTAATGATGACATTGATACCAGAGAAGAGGACGCTTTGGCAGCTGCTTTGCCAGTACCCTGAGCCTGGGTGAGAGAGGATGAGGAGGATGAGGTGGGCTTGGTCATCCACTCTACCAAGTCTTCGGCATGATGTGGCTCAACATGTCCAGCTGCCGAAAAGAAGGACAAGCGTGTCCCATGGCCATGTGCTGATGACAATGCACCGCGTCCACGACCAGCACTGTTGCCCCCAGACACAGAGCCTGCTTGCCCTCTTTTTTTGCCTCCTGACTGTCTGCCTCTCCTTGTTTGCCTTCCAGACATTTTAATGGATGGCCTGCAGGGAGATGGGAAAAACAGCAATTAGGGCTACCTTCAGGTGTATACTGTGCAGGAGGCTTAGCAACAATGACACTGACACTGTCCCCTGCCTATCCTTCTCTGTCCCTAAACACAAGGATTTGCAATATGCTTCAGCAAGATTGGTTTAGCACAGAATAGCACACTGACACTTTCCCTCACTGTCCTTCTCTGTCCCTACAAACAAGGTTTAGCACAGAATAGCACACTGACAGTTTCCCCGAGTGTCCTTCTCTGGCCCTAAACTCAAGGATTTCAAATATGGTTCAGCAAGATTGGTTTAGCACAGAATAGCACACTGACAGTTTCCCTCACTGTCCTTCTCTGTCCCTACAAACAAGATTTAGCACAGAATAGCACACTGATAGTTTCCACGAGTGTCCTTCTCTGTCCCTAAACTCAAGGATTTCAAATACGGTTCAGCAAGATTGGTTTAGCACAGAATAGCACACTGACAGTTTCCCCGAGTGTCCTTCTCTGTCCCTAAACTCAAGGATTTCAAATATGGTTCAGCAAGGTTGGTTTAGCACAGAATAGCACACTGACACTTTCCCTCACTGTCCTTCTCTGTCCCTACAAACAAGGTTTAGCACAGAATAGCACACTGACAGTTTCCCCGAGTGTCCTTCTCTGTCCCTAAACTCAAGGATTTCAAATATGGTTCAGCAAGATTGGTTTAGCACAGAATAGCACACTGACACTTTCCCTCGCTGTCCTTCTCTGTCCCTACAAACAAGGTTTAGCACAGAATAGCACACTGACAGTTTCCCCGAGTGTCCTTCTCTGTCCCTAAACTCAAGGATTTCAAATATGGTTCAGCAAGATTGGTTTAGCACAGAATAGCACACTGACAGTTTCCCTCACTGTCCTTCTCTGTCCCTACAAACAAGGTTTAGCACAAAATAGCACACTGATAGTTTCCCCGAGTGTCCTTCTCTGTCCCTAAACTCAAGGATTTCAAATACGGTTCAGCAAGATTGGTTTAGCACAGAATAGCACACTGACAGTTTCCCTCACTGTCCTTCTCTGTCCCTACAAACAAGGTTTAGCACAGAATAGCACACTGACACTTTCCCTCACTGTCCTTCTCTGTCCCTACAAACAAGGTTTAGCACAGAATAGCACACTGACAGTTTCCCTCACTGTCCTTCTCTGTCCCTACAAACAAGGTTTAGCACAGAATAGCACACTGATAGTTTCCCCGAGTGTCCTTCTCTGTCCCTAAACTCAAGGATTTAAAATACGGTTCAGCAAGATTGGTTTAGCACAGAATAGCACACTGACAGTTTCCCTCACTGTCCTTCTCTGTCCCTACAAACAAGATTTAGCACAGAATAGCACACTGATAGTTTCCACGAGTGTCCTTCTCTGTCCCTAAACTCAAGGATTTCAAATACGGTTCAGCAAGATTGGTTTAGCACAGAATAGCACACTGACAGTTTCCCTCACTGTCCTTCTCTGTCCCTACAAACAAGATTTAGCACAGAATAGCACACTGATAGTTTCCACGAGTGTCCTTCTCTGTCCCTAAACTCAAGGATTTCAAATACGGTTCAGCAAGATTGGTTTAGCACAGAATAGCACACTGACAGTTTCCCTGAGTGTCCTTCTCTGTCCCTAAACTCAAGGATTTCAAATATGGTTCAGCAAGATTGGTTTAGCACAGAATAGCACACTGACACTTTCCCTCACTGTCCTTCTCTGTCCCTACAAACAAGGTTTAGCACAGAATAGCACACTGACAGTTTCCCCGAGTGTCCTTCTCTGTCCCTAAACTCAAGGATTTCAAATATGGTTCAGCAAGATTGGTTTAGCACAGAATAGCACACTGACAGTTTCCCTCACTGTCCTTCTCTGTCCCTACAAACAAGGTTTAGCACAGAATAGCACACTGATAGTTTCCCCGAGTGTCCTTCTCTGTCCCTAAACTCAAGGATTTCAAATACGGTTCAGCAAGATTCGTTTAGCACAGAATAGCACACTGACAGTTTCCCTCACTGTCCTTCTCTGTCCCTACAAACAAGATTTAGCACAGAATAGCACACTGACACTTTCCCTCACTGTCCTTCTCTGTCCCTACAAACAAGGTTTAGCACAGAATAGCACACTGATAGTTTCCCCGAGTGGCCTTCTCTGTCCCTAAACTCAAGGATTTCAAATACGGTTCAGCAAGATTGGTTTAGCACAGAATAGCACACTGACAGTTTCCCTCACTGTCCTTCTCTGTCCCTACAAACAAGATTTAGCACAGAATAGCACACTGATAGTTTCCACGAGTGTCCTTCTCTGTCCCTAAACTCAAGGATTTCAAATACGGTTCAGCAAGATTGGTTTAGCACATAATAGCACACTGACAGTTTCCCTCACTGTCCTTCTCTGTCCCTACAAACAAGATTTAGCACAGAATAGCACACTGATAGTTTCCACGAGTGTCCTTCTCTGTCCCTAAACTCAAGGATTTCAAATACGGTTCAGCAAGATTGGTTTAGCACAGAATAGCACACTGACAGTTTCCCCGAGTGTCCTTCTCTGTCCCTAAACTCAAGGATTTCAAATATGGTTCAGCAAGATTGGTTTAGCACAGAATAGCACACTGACACTTTCCCTCACTGTCCTTCTCTGTCCCTACAAACAAGGTTTAGCACAGAATAGCACACTGACAGTTTCCCCGAGTGTCCATTTCTGTCCCTAAACTCAAGGATTTCAAATATGGTTCAGCAAGATTGGTTTAGCACAGAATAGCACACTGACACTTTCCCTCACTGTCCTTCTCTGTCCCTACAAACAAGGTTTAGCACAGAATAGCACACTGACAGTTTCCCCGAGTGTCCTTCTCTGTCCCTAAACTCAAGGATTTCAAATATGGTTCAGCAAGATTGGTTTAGCACAGAATAGCACACTGACACTTTCCCTCACTGTCCTTCTCTGTCCCTACAAACAAGGTTTAGCACAGAATAGCACACTGACAGTTTCCCCGAGTGTCCTTCTCTGGCCCTAAACTCAAGGATTTCAAATATGGTTCAGCAAGATTGGTTTAGCACATAATAGCACACTGACAGTTTCCCTCACTGTCCTTCTCTGTCCCTACAAACAAGATTTAGCACAGAATAGCACACTGATAGTTTCTACGAGTGTCCTTCTCTGTCCCTAAACTCAAGGATTTCAAATATGGTTCAGCAAGATTGGTTTAGCACAGAATAGCACACTGACACTTTCCCTCACTGTCCTTCTCTGTCCCTACAAACAAGGTTTAGCATAGAATAGCACACTGATAGTTTCCCCGAGTGTCCTTCTCTGTCCCTAAACTCAAGGATTTCAAATACGGTTCAGCAAGATTGGTTTAGCACAGAATAGCACACTGACAGTTTCCCTCACTGTCCTTCTCTGTCCCTACAAACAAGGTTTAGCACAGAATAGCACACTGACACTTTCCCTCACTGTCCTTCTCTGTCCCTACAAACAAGGTTTAGTACAGAATAGCACACTGACAGTTTCCCTCACTGTCCTTCTCTGTCCCTACAAACAAGGTTTAGCACAGAATAGCACACTGACACTCTCCCTACCTATCCTTCTCTGTCCCTAAACACAAGGAATCCAGGATTAGTAAAGGAAAAAAATGACACTGTCCCTGCCTATGCTTCTCTTTCCCTGCTCCGGAACACACTACACAAGGCTGCCGCGCTGGCGGCCTTTTATAGTGTGGGGCGTGTACTAAACCCCCTCAGCAATAATTGGCCACAGGCATCCTGCCTGTGGCCAATCATTGCTCTCCTCGCTGGCGGCGCTGTGATTGGCCAAGCATGCGGGGTCACAGTGCATGCTTGGCCAATCACAGCGCCTGGATGACACTGCAATGGCGTAGTGCATTGTGGGCCGTTCGCGTCACTCGAATTTGGCGCGAACGGCCCAAATCGTTCGATCTTCGTCGAACGATCGAACAGCCGATGTTCGAGTCGAACGTATGTTCGACTCGAACACGAAGCTCATCCCTACTGATGTCCCTCCTTTCATTCGGGCAGCTACCGAATAGAGTACAGAACAAGGAGTGCACCAGCTAATGGAGAGAGGATTCTACTCTCACCTCTGTCGAGCAGCACCTTGACATGGTTGGGAGAAAATAGGCAGGACAGGAGCTCACTGGAAAAAAATACCTTATTCCTGGAAAAGAGAAGAAGAGGAGGTGAAGGTGGGTGGGACCCACTGGTGACATCATCTGTGATCTCAGATGCTGCCCATTCTGCAGCTGGTGCGACTGGGGAAGCAGGAGATTCAAGAGAAGGGGATTGAGGCCACTTCAGGTTTTTACTCAGTATATGGGAGCTGTTAGTGCACAAGTTTTGACCGGCCTTGGGAAATCAATTCCTTTTAGTGACACCACTGGTGGATGGAACATTTCTGTCTTCCAGTGACACCACCACAAAAGGAATTAGGGGGGCACAATTTGGCATCTTCTCTCTGAGCACTGGTTGACCTGGTTCCCCCACTGTATATTGTTATAAAACCTGTTTGTTACATCTGTGATTCCATTCAAGTTGAAGTTTTGGATCAAATTTTAGGGGCTTTCAAACTAAACTTGTTGACTCTATTATGAGAAGCAGGAAAATTCTGATAAATTATTTTTACAAACATCCAAAGGAAAATCAACCTTGTATGGCCAGTTTTAGAATCATTTATTTTTCATAGAACATTTTCTTGTTGTACTGATACAAACCCAGCTTAGAACACAACTCCAACACAAGAGATGTCAGAAACAAAGGAGAGGATTATAAAACTTCTTCAAGAAGGTAAATCTTTAGGGAATGTTGCAAAAGACATTGGTTGTTCCCAGTCAGCTTTGTCTAAAATCTGGATCAAGTACAAATCAAATGGGAAGGTTGTTGAAGAGAAGCGTACTGGTAGACCAAGGAAGACATCAAAGCGTCAAGATAAAAAACTTAAAGCAATATGCCTTAAAAACAGAAAATGCACAAAATTTTGAGGAACATGAAGAACTAATGGTCAGACATTGGAGTCAATGTCTGTGACCGAACTGTAAGATCATCAAGAGCTAGTTTACACTTGCTTCAAAACATGGCTTCGGACAGGCTTTGTTAAAGCTCTCAGAATGCCAGTCAAAGCCCCTGTGTCATGTACGTGGGTGTCTTCGAACCGGGATGTTCCTGGTCCCACAGCTGCAGGCTTACCTGTTGTGCCACGGAGGAGCTCTGGAGTTATTGCAATGTTCTCCCAGCTTGATGCATTGCCTTGGACTCACTAGCCCCACCTGCTGCCAGCTGCGGACAATGTACAATTAAGCAGCCCATAAAAAGCAGCACTCCCTGTTACTCTGCCCGTGTGTTTGGACTTGCTCCCTGGGTGTATTGATAGCTCTGTGATTTTGACTACTGTGTATTGAACCTCTGCCTGAATTCTTGACCAGCCTCCAGCCTGCTGATTTGGTACTTCACCGCCAGCTCGTGTATGACCCCTGCCTGCCTGACCATTCTTTGGATTTCGATTTTGTATCGCTTTTCCTGATCTGTTGCCGTCTTGACCTGCCTGACTACGTTTTCGTCTGAATCCTCAGCATACAAGCTCCACTTTGGACACTACTTACCACAGGTACCTTACACCCTGTCACTAAATAAAATGGTTAGCTTACAGTCCTATTTACACCTTGCGTTTGCTTTGCTTTGCTTCAGCTTTGCTTCAAAAATTATATCCCATGTCGCTTTAGTGGTGCTTCAAAGTGTCGTCAAAGCCTCCATAGAACTCTATGACAAAGCTTGCTTGAAGCACCTGCAGCTTTTGAGAGGCTTTTAATCAGCTTTAGGTTTGTGAAATTGCAGGTATGAGATATCCACACACACGCAGGGCATCTGTCAAGCTTCAACAAAGCTTCAAAAGAGCATCACGGAAGCATCACGGATGCTCCACCGAAGCACCACCGAAGCTTTATCGAAGCACCACCGAAGCATCAAAACACATCATAAAAGCATGTTGAAGCGGTAGGCGATTTAATGTGTGTTGAAGCCAAAGCAAGTGTAAATGAGCCCTAACACTTAAACAGAAAAAAAATGGTTACAGTTTGCTAAAGAAAAGCAATAATGGACTGTGGATGACTGGATGAACGTGATATTCAGTGAAGAATCACGAATCTGCAATGGGCAGGCAGATGATGCTGGAACTTTTGTTTGGTGCTGTTCCAATGAAATGTATGAAGACGCCTGAAGAAAACATGCAAATTTCCACAATCATTGATAATATGGGGTTGCATGTCAGGAAAAGGTACAGGGGAGAGTACAGTCATTAAATCTTCAATAAATGCACAAGTTTAAATTGAGATTTTGAACCCTTTTCTTATTCCATCAATTGAAAGGATGTTTGGTGATGATGACATAATTTACTCCTAAAGTACTCCTATTGAAAACGTCTACGTGATGACGAAACGCGTCTAGGAGGACGCTCAGTGACGTCACCACGCTCGAGGAGTGAGGCTCCTTATATGCCGGCCGGCATTTATTGTTCACATGCTGTTTTTACTGTTACCTCTGTAAGTATAACTTACGTTTTTTTTTAAACCAATTTTCTACGGAATTACACTATTGGTCTGCCCTCTCTATTCCATGCTGGGGTGATCTGGATATTGTGACTCACGGTCCATCCGAACGGGACGCACTGGCTCACGAAGGGAGGATTACAGCACTAAAGGCCGCGGCTGGGTAACAGTCGGATGCCCTAAACCGCTTGCCTTCTGGTAAGCTGCTTCCCCTTCTGTTGGTGGTGGATACCTCACGGTTTATTGTGAATAGTCACTGTGGTGTGATATCTGTGGCTCCCCCGCCATAAGGATTTATGGACATTTGTGGAATATTACTGGACTAGTTGGTGAAAAGCCTGCTGGTTTATTATGTGCATTTAATATTCATATTAGACTTTGGTCAATTAATTTCCTATAAGTGGCGCAGTTTTTTCTCTTCCATTGCATAAGGTGTTGTCACACTATTTTCTGCCGCCTATTGTTTAGTTTTCTATTGTAATTTTTTAATTGTTTATTAGCGCAGTTTTTTACCCTTTAGATAATATGGGGTTGCATGTCAGGAAAAGGTACAGGGGAGAGTACAGTGATTAAATCTTCAAGAAATGCACAAGTTTATATTGAGATTTTGAACCCTTTTCTTATTCTATCAATTGAAAGGATGTTTGGTGATGATGACATAATTTTTCAGGATGATAATGCATCTTGCCATAGGGCAAGAGTTGTGAAAACTTTCCTTCAAGAAAGACATATAATGTCAATGACATTTTCTGCAAATAGTCCGGACCTCAATCCAATTAAAAATCTATGGTAGAAATGAAAGAAAATGGTCCATGACAAGGCTCCAACCTGCAAAGCCAAACTGGGAACTGCAATAAAAGAAAGTTGGAGCCGGATTGATGAAGATTACTGTTTGTCAATAGTTAAATCCATGCCTCAGAGAATTCAAGCTGTTATAAAAGCCAGGTCGTGCAACAAAGTACTAGTGGTGTACTGTAGTCTTTTTTGTTCATGATTCCATAATATTTTCCTCAGAATTAAGTGATTCCATATTTTTTTACTCTGTTTGATCTGCAAAAACAGTTGCAATTGACTACAGTTTTCTTTCTTTTTTATTTTTTTAAGTGTTTCTTAAAGCCAGAAGGTTGGAATGATAAATAAAAATAGGCATGTCTGTGATTAGTTTTTTTCAACGCAATTGAATGAACAAGTGTGGAAAATTACTATAAGGGGAACAACTACCTCAGCCATCTAAAGACACAACCCTGCTAAGCCATTTGGTAAAGGAGAAGGTTAAAGCATAGTTAGTCAACCCAATGTAGTGCATGTTTATAAATCAATATGTTTCTGTGACTTTACTATTCAGCCCAGTTTTCTAATTTGCAGGTGCTGATTTCTGGTGTAATTACTTTGGTGTTGGTAGAATTAATCACAGTTTCTGTTGCCTGAAGGTTCATTGGCAAATTAAGTGTGTATACTGGCTGTCATCATGCTGAACTTCTCTTCTACCTCATCTGGGAACAGTGATTTGTTTGTTTTGATCAACTGTCTTCTGTTCCTTCTATTCATACCACCATCATTGGTTTGCTCCTGGTAAGATCTAATCTGTGTGCTTGTATTTTAGAGAACTTTACAGCCATGTTTCTCCAGACCTTTGCATCATGAGACACTCTTCCTCTTGTAAGGTACCGTAGTTAATGGCCTTACAGGAGTTATGAAGTATTTACTTCACATTTGCGGCTTAATTTCCTGTTTTGTTTTTTATTAGGAACTGGTGGATGACCTGTTGTTGCAGTTGGATGTCATAGCCAAAATGGAGAACTGTCTTCAGCTCATGGGCTAGCACAAAGGAGTCATTAAACAATAAGAGACCAACAACAAATCTTTCTTTAAACCATTTATTGTTTTGGTAAATACATTTTGGCCATGGCGTTGTTCAAGGGGAAACCTGTTAATGTTTTAATGAAAATTTAAATAAATATGAAGCCATCTTGGCTATAATACAACAACTCAAAATGTAAACGGTGTCCATCCAGACACTGCTGGACGACTATTCCCCACCGACCGAGGCCAGTAGAGAAGCGGCTGGCTGAGGTCCTCCCCAACACCATGGCATTCTCAATTAAACACTGTAGGCCCATATTGAATATACCAATGCCAATGGCTGATAAGTGAATCAAATCCTCCCGAAATAAACCCGGTAAAAAACCCTCTAGCTCTAAATGGCGGAATGACAGACCACCCGATGACACTAGAAAAATTATGTATGGTCTTATTCAGGCATCTCCAAATTTTATCCACATAAAATAATTCCCCCCACGGAGAACAAAGGAGTCTAGGGACCATCTTAGAGAAGGCCAAAGTAGCGCTGGGGAACAGAAGCTTAATTGCACAGATATCTCGCAAAGCAGTTCCCAAGTCCTAACCTTGCCAATATCGTTTGCCCCTAAGTGAATAACTATAACTATAGGTGAGGGCCAAATGGAAGATAAATTAATTAAAGGGGTTGTAAAGGTACATTTTTTATTTTCTAAATAGGTTCCTTTAAGCTAGTGCATTGTTGCTTCACTTACCTTTTCCTTTGATTTACCTTCTAAAGGTTTGTTTTCTTTGTCTGAATTTCTCACTTCCTGTTTCTCCTCACTGAACTCCACACCATCATCCGAGTGGTGTGGAGTCATCCAGAACAGCTTACTGAACAGCGTACTGAGGATAAACAGGAAGTGAGAAATTCAGACAAAGAAAACAAAGAAAAAAAATATTTAGAAGGGAAATCTAAGGAAAAGGTAAGTGAACCAACAATGCACTAGCTTAAAGGAACCTATTTAGAAAATAAAAAAACGAACCTTTACAACCCCTTTAAGTGGTCTCTAAGATCACGCCATCTTAGGCCCCGAATACCAGACCATAAACCTTTAAATTTATTAAAGTCCAGACCTAAATTGCTGGAGTAAATCCTGGATGCAGCCTGCCTTTCAGCCCAGAAAACGTAGGAGTGGCCTACTATCCAGATTGTGTATTTAGATTAATCTGAATAAGAAAATCATGCAATTAACAATTCAGGGCAATCATAAAGCTTATACATATTACTAGACCACCTGCCAACCCTTTTTTGACCTTCCGGGAGAAAACCTAACAGACTAGCTGTGGTGGCGGCCCCAATTCTAAATGAATGTGAGGAGAATTTAAGACCCGTGAGTTTAAGGCGCTTAAGGCAGGAAGATAGCACAGCAGAAAACTGGTATCCGGTCAAAGGGGACAAGTCTTGATGGATAAAAAAGGAACCTTCAAAGGGGGGTCTGGCCGATACATAATTGGTAGTGTGGGACACCGGGCAAACCAAAGGGTTAGGAGATTTAGCCAGAGATATCCACTGGCCCTTCCCCAATTCAAAAGTTTTCGACCTACAAAGGAATAGACGTAAACCGTCGGGCTCAAGGGATACATGAGAGAACAAAAGAAAAGAAGAAGATGATTTGTTTTGAGCTGTAAACTCTCCAACTCTCAGAGCGCCAAAAAAGGTAATTGAAAAAACAGCCCTAAAAAGCAAGAGTTCAAAACGAGAAAAACAAACATCTTCCAGAACTGTTATCAGTTTGACAAATATAGAAATTTAAATTGGGCGCCTGGCATCCTTCGTAGGGGAAGATTTCTGACTGACCGAGAAAAAAGAGGTCAAAGCAGGCCTGCTGAAAATTTTAGAAAAAATGAAACCCCGGCCAAAATTTTACTAACTGAAGCAGGACTGAGCTGGACCTGAATCAGGGAGGCCTGAATCAGGGAGGACACAAAGGCCAATGAGACATAAGCATGCACATCCAAGACATCCACACTAGAGCAAAAAGCACACCATTTGGACCAGGCTAGGTTATAGTCTTGCCATGTCTTCTGTGCTACCGAATTCTGGAGGTGAGCCGATATTAATCCCAAATAAAGGCCCAGAGGCAATCTGGGCAAGGGGTGCCATGCTGATCTGCTGATGGAACCAATTCCCGGAATCTCTAAAACTGTAAACGAGATAAAGCGTCAGCTATGATATTATCAATCCCCGGAATGTGACTTGCTTTCAATCATATATGCAATACTAAAAAACGTAAAAGTTTAATAACTAGCTCGGATCTGGATGACAGCATGTTGATGGCAAAAAATACGCCTTTGTTTTTCTGTATGTACCCTTACCCTACGACTCATAAACTCCTCCTTCCATATCACTAGTGAAACTACCACTGGAAACAGTTCAAGGAGAACTATGTTATGCAGAATATCTTGATGCCGCCAACTGGAGTGCCATTCAGAGGCACATCAATGGCCATCCAAAAAGGCTCCAAAACCTGAGGAACCTACGGCATCAGTAAAGAAATTAAGCTGAAAATCATTTGCAAAAGGTTGTTGCCAGACAGTGGACACATTAAATTTACAAAGAAAGGAATCCCAGATTTTTAAATCTTCCGCTTGCAGAGATGCAAACAAGGGAGGAAGGGTTCTTCAAACCCTTTGCAGCTAAAGCAAAACTCCTTGAAAACACCCTGGCAACAGGAATGATTCTGGCTGTGAATGCAAAAAGTCCCAATAGAGATTGAGCCTCCTTTAACAAGACTTTGCGTTTAGATAAGAATAATGAGATCATCAACCTAATACAGTGCAATTTATCCCTGGGAAGTCTGAACTCCATCAAGGAGGAGTTAATAGTGATCCCCAACTCATGTTCGACTCGAACATCTTCTGTTCGGTTGCTCGTCGAATTGCGAACATTGTGGGACGTTCGCGCCAAATTCGAGTGGCGCGTCACGGCCCATAATTCCTTGCAGCATCGCAGTGCATTGCTGGCTGATGATTGGCACAGCGCGGTAAGAACGGAGAGCCTGGGCTCTGAGGAAGAAGACTCGTCTTCGAAATGCATAAGTGACCCCCGTCAATCCCTTTGAGACTCTTTGGAGTGGGTTCGGTTCGGATGTATTGCTGTGATTTTGTGAATTCCTTTAATGTGAGACACTCACGTATGTTTGTAAGTAGGATTCTTTTATCTATTTTTAATAAAAATCCACCCAAGGATAATGCACTCGGCTGGTGCGCCTTTCTTTTTTCTCTTTGTCATTTATCGTTAGGATACCCCTATCTGTGAAGGCAGCAAGGCCAGTGATATTCACCATTTTGACTTACAGACTGTCTGGTATTCCACTCGTGCGCAGGAGTTTTTGTTTTCTGTTATCAAAGGCGATTGTGGTAGCTGCAGTATTTTTAGTCAGTGTACTGTGTGCTCTGCACAGTGTGCACCTAAAGCTAACTGAAGACAATTGCTGGTGTTCTCTTACTAATAATACCACCGGCAGGCAGCTGCAGTATTTTCAGTCAGTGTACTGTGTCCTCTGCACAGTGTGCACCTAAAGCTAACTGAAGACAATTGCTGGTGTTCCCTTACTAATAATACCACCGGCAGGCAGCTGCAGTATTTCCAGCCAGTGTACTGTGTCCTCTGCACAGTGTGCACCTAAAGCTAACTGAAGACAATTGCTGGTGTTCTCTTACTAATAATACCACCGGCAGGCAGCTGCAGTATTTTCTGTCAGTGTACTGTGTCCTCTGCACAGTGTGCACCTAAAGCTAACTGAAGACAATTGCTGGTGTTCTCTTACTAATAATACCACAAGCAGGCAGCTGCAGTATTTTCAGTCAGTTTACTGTGTCCTCTGCACAGTGTGCAACTAAAGCTAACTGAAGACAATTGCTGGTGTTCTCTTACTAATAATACCACAGGCAGACAGTTGATTCAGCTAGCTGCAGTATATTAGTGTACTGTATACTGGGCACAGTGTGCAGCTAAAGCTCACTGCAGACAATTCCTGTTGTTTTCTTCCTAATAATACTACAGGCAGACAGTTGATTCTGCTAGCTGCAGTATAATCAGTATATATATATATATATATATATATATATATACATCCCAGCTTTGTGCAGCTACATCTCACTGCATGCCATTAGTATGTCTGGAAGGCCAACAAGGAGAGGCAGACAGTCACAAGCCAATAAAAGAGGGGAAGCAGGCTCTGTGTCTAGAGGCAACAGTGCTGGCAATGGGACACGCTTGTCCTTTGTGCATGTGCAGGGCGCTGCCGTCTCTGCGCGTTATTCCAAAAGATCTTTGGTGTGGGCCTTTTTTGAGACGAGTGCATCAGATCGCACTGCTGCTATTTGCAACATATGTCTCAAGCGTATCTCGCGTGGCCAAAACATCACCCGCTTGGGTACCACATGCTTGACCAGACATATGTCGACCTGCCATGCAGTTCGTTGGCAAGCTTATCTAAAAGACCCACACCAAAGAACAAAGCTGACCTCTCCTTGCTCCTCATTAGCTGGGATCTCCAACCCCACTATACCTTCAGTTCTCTCTGAAACCTGCACTGAGAGGAATGAAGGTGTAGAATTAGGTGTGTCACAGCCAAGTACTTGCGGGCAATCTGCTATCGGTACACCAACGTCAGATTGTACCAGGCAAATTTTCCTGCCCCAGCTGCTGCACCGCCGAAAGAAGTTCGCTCCCAGCCATCCACATGCCCAGTGGTTGAATGCTAGCTTGGCTAAATTGCTAGCACTTCAACTGCTGCCTTTTCAGTTGGTAGACTCTGCCCCCTTCTGTGAGTTTGTGGAATGTGTGGTTCCTCAGTGGCAGGTTCCCAAGCGCCACTTTTTTTCACGGAAGGCGATTCCGGCTCTCTACCAGCATGTGGAAGGCAATGTCTTGGCCTCGCTGTACAGGGCGGTCAGCAGTAAGGTGCATATTAGGCTTGTGCAATTCGTTTCTTAACGAATCGAAATTCGTCCGAATTTAGCAACTTTCAGACATTCGGAAGCATTCGAATTTCCGAACAGAGCAATTACGAATAAAACCGAATCCGAAATAAATTATACCGCAAAATAGCGAATGCCCGAAGGTCTTCGGCATAATTCGTTATGAAAAAAGTTACGAATGTACGAATCCATTCGAAGCACAATAACACTCACTCTGCTCTCTGCTTCTCCCTCACCATGCTGAACTCCCTCTCAAAATGGTGTACAGGGGGCGGAGGCTATAGCCGCATGAAAAAATGAAAGTAAAATACGAGATTTCGAATCCATTCGAAGCACAATAACACTCACTCTGCTCTGCTCTCTGCTTCTCCCTCACCGTGCTGAACCCTCTCAAAATGGTGTACAGGGGCGGAGCCTATAGCCGCATGTAAAAAACGAAAGTAAAATACGAGATTTCGAATCGTTACAAATAACCGCTATGTATTTAGAAAAGTACAAATCCATTCGAAGCACATTAGGCATAATAGGCAGCGTCGTTGTGAGAGAGACACGGAAAATTACGAATCAACGAACCCAAAAAAAGTTACGAAAGTAGGAGTTGTGCCCAGAATCAACGAAAAACAACGTACTCTACCGAAAGTATGAATTATAAAGCAACAAAAAATTCAACGAAAAATGTCGCTTGCAAAAATACGAATGAGTCCGAACACGAAAAATCCCGTCTAGCAAAATTACGAATGATTACGAATCAACAGGCCAGGAAAGAAACGAACCGAAACGGAACAAATTTTTCCGTTGTGCACAAGTCTAGTGCATATTACCGCTGACTGATGGTCCAGCAGGCATGGACAGGGACGTTACCTATCTTTCACAACGCATTTGGTGACTCTGCTGGCAGCTGGGAAGGATGCAGGACAGTATTGGAGGTTGTTCCGCCACCACGCCTCCAAAATGCTACTACTGGTGATTCTGACACACCTCTCTCCTCCACCCCCTCCTCTTCTTCTTCTTCCTCCATGGCCTCTTCCTGTGCTTTGTTCTCGGAACCAGCGGTTCTCCATAGGCGTTCAAGGGGCTACGCAAGTACGCAGGCAAAAAGATGCCAAGCGGTGCTTGAGCTGGTGTGCTTGGTGGACCTGAGCCACACTGGGGCAGAGATTCTGTCAGCTCTGCAGGGGCAGGCTCAGAAGTGGTTGACGCCACGCCAGCTTAAGCAAGGAATGGTGGTTTGCGACAATGGCACCAACCTCCTCTCCGCCCTCCGACAGGGACAACTGACCCATGTGCCCTGTTTGGCTCACGTCCTTAACTTGGTGGTGCACCGGTTCTTGGGCAGGTACCCGGGCTTACAGGATGTCCTGAGGCAGGCCAGGAAACTCTGTGTGCATTTCCGCCGGGCATATAATGCCAGTGCTCGGCTGGCTGACCTGCAAAAGGAATTTAACCTGCCCAAGAACTGCCTGATCTGTGACATGCCCACCAGGTGGAACTCAGCGTTCGCCATGCTGCAGCGGCTGCACACGTAGCAGAGGGCCATCAATGAGTATCTGTGCCAATATGGCACCAGGACAGGGTCAGGGGAGCTTGGAATTTTTTTTCCACGCCAGTGGGTCATGATCAGGGATGCATGCACTGTCCTGTCACCATTTGAGGAAGCCACGAGGATGGTGAGCAGTGACAGTGCATGCATCAGTGACACTCTTGTTCACCTGTTTGAGCACATGCTGCGTGGAATAATGGACAGGGCACTTGAGGCAGAACAGAGGGAGGAAGAGGAGGACTTCCTTACCTCTCAAGGCCCCCTTTATCCAGACAGTGTTCCTGCTGGCCCGCTGATCACACAGGAAGAGGATGAGGAGGAGGATTTTGTCAGCATGGAGGTGGAGCCTAGCACTCATCATCCGCAGCGATCTTCAAGGGATCATTTACAATCCCAAGAAACCCATGGACTTGTACGTGGCTGGGAGGAGGTGGCTGCGGATCATGTCGTCCTTAGTGACCCAGAGGACTCCGGACCGAATCCCTCAGCAAACCTACGCTGCATGGCCTCCCTGATCCTGCAAAGCCTGCGAAAGGATCCTTGTATTCGTGGTATCAAGGAGAGGGATCATTACTGGCTGGCAACCCTCCTTGATCCATGTTACAAGGGTAAGGATGCGGACCTTATCTTGCCGTCACAGAGGGAGCAGAGGATGAAACATCTTCGGGAGGCCTTGCAGAAAGGTTTGTGCAACGCTTTTCCAGAGCCTGGGAGGTTACAAATTCCTGGTCCTGGACAACGTGTTGCTGAGGCTTCGGTCAGTCACAGAAGGAGCGGGGGAAAAGGTGGCCGTCTGACAGATGCGTTCAGACAATTTTTTAGTCCGCAGCCCCAAGGTATGAGTGGTTCCAGCAACCATCGCCAGCGTCTGATTCACATGGTGCAGGAATACATAGGGGCAAGATCAGACTTGGACACCTTTCCCACCGAAAATCCTCTGGGTTACTGGGTCTTGAGGATGGATCACTGGCCAGAGCTTGCACAGTATGCAATTGAGCTACTGGCCTGTCCTACATCCAGCGTTCTTTCGGAACGCACATTCAGTGCAGCTGGAGGCTTTGTAACCGATCACAGGGTGCGCCTGTCCACCGAATCAGTCGATCGACTGACCCTAATAAAAATGAATCAGTCTTGGATCACCAGCTACGCTGATGTAACCAAATATTTATTTTTTATTGTGAGATCCCTTCAAGACTGCCTATGCTGATGCTGAGTGACTATCCTGTTATGCTGAGTGACTATCCTCTTCCTCCTCAATGTTCATGCTGATAGCTTGTAAGAACATTTTTAGTTCTGGGCACCGCCACCAGTGTCTAAGGCCCAATTTTTCAGCCCCTGTTTAACAGGGGCGTGTAATTACAATTTTTGATGCAATACTTTGCAGCAGGGCTCATTCCTGCGCTCCAACTACAGTATCTGTGAGGGGTTGCAGTGTTGTGGCACCAGCACCAGTGCCTAAGGCCCAATTTTTCAGCCCCTGTTTAACAGGGGCGTGTAATTACAATTTATGATGCAATACTTTGCAGCAGGGCTCATTCCTGCGCTCCAACTACAGTATCTGTGAGGGGTTGCAGTGTTCTGGCACCAGCACCAGTGCCTAAGGCCCAATTTTTCTGCCCCTGTTTAACAGGGGCATTTAATTACAATTTGTGATGCAATACTTTGCAGCAGTTCTCATTCCTGCGCTCCAACTACAGTATTTATGAGGGGTTGCAGTGTTCTGGCACCAGCTCCAGTGCCTAAGGCCCAATTTTTTAAGCCCCTGTTTAACAGGGCCGTGTAATTACAATTCTTGATCTAATATTTCACAGCAGGGCCCGTTCCTGCGCCCACCAAGAGTAACTGAGGCCTTACAGTGTTGTGGCAACACCACCACTACCACCACCAAAGGCCCAATTTTTCTGACCCTGTTCAACAGGGGCATGTAATTACAATTCTTGATTTAATATTTCACAGCAGGGCCCGTTCCTGCGCCCACCAAGAGTAACTGTGAGGGCTTACACTGTTGTGGCAACACCAACACCTAAGGCCCAAATTTCTGCAGTGTATATAGGGCAGGCCCCTACTTTCAAACATCCAACTTACAAACGACTCCTACTTGCAAACGGAAGGAGACTACAGGAAGTGAGAGGAAATCTACCCCTAGGAAGGGAGATTCTCTCCTGTAAGAGTTCTTTGTTTCACTAAAAACCCCAAATTTTCAAAATTCAATTGTCATTGGGACAGAAAGTGAGGTGAAATCTTCTGAACAGGTGCACAGACAGCAAAACAAATGTTACAGGGGTGATAACCCTTTCCTATGTTTTCCAAAAAGCTTAAAAATAGATTTTTGGGCTGGAGCTACACTTAAAAAATGTATCAGTTCAAAATTACAAACAGATTCTACTTAAGAACAAATCATTAACCACTTAGCAACCACCTGCCGACAAATAACGTCGACAAGGTGGTTGCTTAACTCTGGGAGGACGTTATATAACGTCCTCCCAGAATTGCGCTCCCGCGCGCCCCCTGGGGCGCGCACACGGGAAACTCCGTGACCGCCAGGTCCAGAGGACCCGGCGGATCACGAATCGCGGTAAATCGCCGCTGATAACGGCCGTTTACCACGTGATCGCTCCGTCAAATGACGGAGCGATCACTTGTAAACAGATCGGCGTCATGTGATGACGCCGGTTGCTCTCTCCCCTCTCTGTACCAATGCAAATAGGGGTTAGGTGCTGAGACTAGTCTATGGAGTAAAAATTCCCGCATCCCAATAGCTAATTGTGTGGGAAAGGGGGGTTCCTCTTAGGGGACTTTAAAGGGAACTTTACTCGAATAATAAGTTCGTAGTACGTCAATGGAAAGTACAAAGTTATTTTATTCCCACCAGGGTGGCGATAATAAGTAAGATTGTTTTACAAGAAATAAAGGGGTTGGAACATGGGAGGGATGCTAACACAACAAACCATATGATACATGAAATACTAATACAATCAGGGACACCATGTAATTACAAAAAACATAATGGTGAGAGCCGACGCGTTTCGAAAATTTGCAGTTATTTTCTTCTTCAGGGAGATGATTGTGTCAAAGAGCAGGCATGTTAGTGTGTCTAGAAATTGAGAAAAGACATTAATAAACAACAAACTATACATCAAGGGGGGTAGGTGTATATTGACATTGTTCATATATTGAAATGCTGCTGACCATGTATATAAAACTTGGGGATCATAATGTTGCATCCATGGGGAGGGGATGGAAAGACATAAAATGAGAAAAAACACCAGGGGAGAGAAACCTCTTGTTCCAGAAAGGGCCAGGTCCCACCGGCGTCCAGTGCCCAGGGATTCACCCAGGATGGTGCGTTCACACAACAACCCCAGCAGAGAGGAGGCTCCCCAGCAAGGGGCACGTGGCGCTCAAAGGTCAGAGACCAGTGTGTGGAGTCTGCACTGTGGAGCGGAGAAAAAAAGAGTAGATTGGTATGGACAAAATATCTACAGGCGTCTGCTGTAATGAAAGAGCACTATAGGGTAAACTATGAACCTGTGTGTCCAAAAGAAGAGACACATTGAAGTCCATAGGGTGGTGATAGCTGTACCTGTGGGCTGATCCAAAAGTGGGAGGCTTGCCGTCATGCACTGATTCCTGATGCTGAGTGATTTTTGAAGGAGCTAGGTTGATGGGTCACCTCCGTTTCAAGTATTGATCGATGGACCATTGGGGTGGAGGGAGGGGGTTGATTTACAGGGTAGATATGTACCCCCTACCGACGGTGCTCATCAATGTGGTTGGAGGAGACGGAAAAAACCTTGGCCTGTATGCAAATAATGGTAAGGGATGTAATGGGTTAACAAGGGTTTGTCAGGCCTGTGTAAAAGGCTTGTACTAAAATAATGGGTACTAGGGGTAAAAACAGATAGACTTTCACCTGAGTAGCACTACCCCACTCTAAGAGGGGTGGCCGGGGTGAGAAGACATGATGTGCTTACAAATGATCACATGGTAATATAGGGTAAAATAGGTGATGGGCAATGGATGCTGATACTAGGTTGAAAATACAAGGTGGGCCAAAATGAATGCAGGCAGGTGGAGTACGGAGCAGGCACTAGGCAGCGGGAGACAGTGAAAAAATGACAGAACAAAAAAAGGGGGTTTACAGGGATTACCTTGGACAGGATCAGGGAGACAAGCAGGCAGCACAGCAGCGTCTGTTGGAATGCGATCAGCTGGTGATGTGGGGCCAGCTGTGAGCAGTGTCTCATTTAAGGTTAGAGTGCGGGGGGGGGTGGGGGTCGCGCTAGCCAATCAGGCACAAGCCTAGCAGGTAATGCACAGCCGTGCCTGATGTGCGCGCCCCTCGGGCCTTCGACGCGCGCACCCGCCCCCTATTGCCGTGCCGGTCACCATGGAGATGGGACGCAACCATGGGAGGCATTGACAACCGCGCGCCCAACGTCATGCTGACGTCAGGCGCACGAGGCTGGGGGCGTGGACCCGCGCCGGTGACCCGCGGCGCAGAGGGTGGTGGAACGCAGCCGAGGAAAAACTCCGGCCAGTCCCTCCCACCTAGGAGGAGGTGCCGCCCATGCAACTGACGCATGTGACGGCCCCCCTGCGCCGAGTGGGGAGACGCCGGAGGGGAAGGAGGTGGCGCACAGAATGAGATGCCCAGGCACTCGGGCGCACGTGGGAGACTGCCCGATGGCAAAAGGACAAGAGGTTTATGCAAAGTGAGGCAAGTGCCAGAGGATAAAGGGCACACAACAATGCTTTACTCAGAGCAAGGGGAAACATACAATTTTAAAAACAGAAAACATTAGTTTGAACAAAAGGAACAATAGAAGCCAAAAGGGTAAGATTATGGAGTATCGAAATAAGTATATGGCAAATCTTCAAACATGCACGTATATACAAATATACAAAGAGAGATATAAATCTAGAATAAATAGATAAATAAATAAAAGAGTGAGTAAAAGACCCAAAATGAAACTAAAAGCAATAATAAAACCCAAATAACGCATGAAAACCTTGGAGAGGCTGGATGTCGATGTTGGGAGTGGGGGAATGTAGAAGGATGAGATTATGTGTCTTATTTTCTGGGATGTGTGCATAATGGGGTTTGCCCGATGGTGGTGGGTGTTGATTCCCACGCAGATTCTTGGTGGGGCTGCGTGGTGAGGGGTGGGGGAGGGGAGGTGGGGGAAAGGGGGGGGAGGGACACGAGGGAGGTGAAAGGGAAAGGGAAGGTAGGAAAGGGGGGGGGGAAAGGGAATGGTTAAGGTGAGGGGGGAAAGGGGAGGGAACAGGGAAGGGGGGGAGATAGATGAGTGGTTCAATGTATGTATTCAGGTTCCCATTCAGAACCACCCGATTCGAACCCCTCCAGGAACGGTCTGTATGATATAGACCCGTTGAGTCCTGGGGGTTGGGTGGCATTAAGTCTGAAAATCCACTTTTGTTCAAGCTGTAAGAGGGTTTTGTTGATGTCGCCCCCCCTCATGCCGGTGTGTACCCTATCGATGAGCAGAAATGAAAATTTAGGGCAGATGCCCTCATGTATTTTGGTTACATGTCTGCCTAGAGGTAAGTTGGGGTTACATGTTTTCATTGCAGTGATGTGTTTGTACGCTCTGCGCCAAAATTCTTGGATTGTTTTACCCACATAGAAACACGAGCATTCACATGTCATTAGATAAATAACTCCGCTGGTTTTGCAGTTTGCAAAATGTCTTGGTGTATATGTTTTCCCATTGGGCAAGATGACGTTCTTTGAAGTGTTTATGAATTGGCAGTAATTGCACCCTCCACATGTGAAGGTGCCTTTGTTCTTGCAGGGGTCACGTTTGCCGTCTGCTTTAAATTCACTACAGACGAGTTGGTCTCGAAGAGACATGGCCCTTCTGTAGGTGAAAACCGGGGTGGTGGGCACAAAGGGGCCAACTAATGGGTCCATTTTGAGCATGTGCCAATATTTGGCAATAGTTCTTTTGATTGCCAAATGTTGGTTAGAGAACTTCGTAATGATGGAGATGGGAACAACTTTCGTCCTTTTTGATGCTGGGTTGTACAAAATATCGTCCCTAGTTCTGGTACTTACTCGTTTAAATGCCTTCTTGAGGCATTTGTTGGAGTAACCCCGTGCCAGTAACCGAGTTCTGAGGATGTCAGCTTCCTGTTTGAAAATGCTATGATTGGTGCAATTTCTTCTAGTACGTAGGTATTGGCTGTATGGAATAGAATATATCGTGGGTTGTGGGTGGAAGCTGCTGGCATGAAGTATGGAGTTGCCAGCAGAGGGTTTCCTAAACAAGCTGGTGGAGAGGTTGCCCTCACTGTCCTTATGTATGGTGACATCAAGGAAAGTAATGCTCTCATGGCTCCAGGTCATAGTGAAAGTTAAATTGAAATTATTGTTGTTGAGATGTTGAAGAAAAATTGGTAGGGTATTGGTCGGGCCCTTCCATATGAGTAAGACATCATCTATGTACCGGAACCATGTGACCACACTTTCCATGTAGGGGGCGAACAGGGTAGATTGACTTAGCATCCGTTCCCATTCCCCCAGGTACAAGTTGGCGTATGAGGGGGCACATGAGGTACCCATAGCCACCCCCTGCACCTGGAGGAAGTGGGAACCATTGAAGGTGAAGAAGTTATGATGTAAGATAAATTCCAGAGCTGCGACGAGGAATAGGTTCGTTTTTTTCTCGTACTTGCTATTTTGCGCAATTATGTGTTGTATACATGCTAAGCCTTTGTCATGCGGTATGGAGCTGTAAAGTGCCTCAACATCTAGTGCTACCAAGACAGATGCTGGGGGCATGGAAAGCCCTTCCAAGCTTTGTAGCAGATGTGGGGTATCTCTTATATAGCTTGGAAGGCTAAGAACGTGGGGGCGAAGGTAGCCGTCTACGAACCTGCTTAGTTTTTCCGTCAGGGAGCCATTCCCGGAGATGATTGGTCTCCCAGATGGTTCTCTGTACCAATCGGTACAGTGTGAGAGGAGAGGGGAGGGAGCAGATCAAGGCAGCAGCGCTGTGGGCTGGATCTGTGACAATTGCAGTCACAGATCCAGCCATCCATCCATCCCTGCTCAGCCATCCCTGTGCTATACCCTGCCAATACTCTGCAAAATACCCTGCCAATACTCTGCAAAATACCCTGCGCAATACTCTGCAAAATACCCTGCGCAATACTCTGCAAAATACTCTGCAATACCCTGGTGCAATACTCTGCAATACCCTGGTGCAATACTCTGCAATACCCTGGTGCAATACTCTGCAATACCCTGCAAAATACTCTGCAATACCCTGCGCAATACTCTGCAATACCCTGCAAAATACTCTGCAATACCCTGCGCAATACTCTGCAATACCCTGCGCAATACCCTGCAAAATACTCTGCAATACCCTGCGCAATACCCTGCAAAATACTCTGCAATACCCTGGTGCAATACTCTGCAATACCCTGGTGCAATACTCTGCAATACCCTGCGCAATACTCTGCAATACCCTGCGCAATACTCTGCAATACCCTGCGCAATACCCTGAAAAATACTCTGCAATACCCTGCGCAATACCCTGCAAAATACTCTGCAATACCCTGCGCAATACTCTGCAATACCCTGTCCAATACTCTGCAATACCCTGCGCAATACCCTGCAAAATACTCTGCAATACCCTGTGCAATACTCTGCAATACCCTGCGCAATACTCTGCAATACCCTGCGCAATACCCTGCACAATACTCTGCAATACCCTGCACAATACTCTGCAATACCCTGCGCAATACTCTGCAATACCCTCCACAATACTCTGCAATACCCTGCACAATACCCTGCACAATACTCTGCAATACTCTGCAATACCCTGTGCAATACCCCCTGTGCAATACCCCGTGCAATACCCTGCCATACTCCGCAATACCCTGCCATAGTCCGCAATACTCCGCAATGCCCTGCAATACTCCGCAATACTCCGCAATGCCCGGCAATACTCCGCAATGCCCGGCAATGCTCCGCAATGCTCCGCAATGCCCGGCAATACTCCGCAATGCCCGGAAATACTCTGCAATAACCACTTCCCGCCCGCTGGCCGTCATATGACGTCCTTGACTTTGTGCGGGGATATCTGAATGATGGGTGCAGCTACAGGCATCATTCAGATATTAGCATTTTCAGCCGGAAATTCCCTACACCATAAGAACAATTATAGCGGCTGTTCCGCCGCTTGATCATTCTTACAGGAGGCGAGAGGGGATGTCCCCCCCCCCCCGCCGCCCTCCGGTGCTTCTACCGACTCACCGCTACGATCAAAGCCAGGATTGTTGTTTTTTTTGTTTTTTTTTCAGGCTTACCAGCCTAGAGGTGAGATGTGGGGTCTTATTGACCCCATATCTCACTGTAAAGAGGACCTGTCATGCCATATTCCTATTACAAGGGATGTTTACGTTCCTTGTAATAAGTATAAAAGTGATCAAAAAAATGTTTGGGGCGGAAAAACATGTCAAACTAAAATAAATAAAGTAAAATGAACAATAAAAAAAAAATATTTTTTTAAAGCGCCCCTGTCCCCGTGAGCTCGCATACAGAAGCGAACGCATACATAAGTCCCGCCCACATATGAAAACGGTTTTCAAACCACACATGTGAGGTATCTCTGCGAACGTTAGAGCGAGAGCAATAATTCTGGCCCTAGACCTCCTCTGTAACTCAAAACATGTAACCAGTAAAAATATTTAAAGCGTCGCCTATGGGGATTTTTTAAGTAGCGAAGTTTAGCGCCATTCCACGAGTGTGTGCAATTTTTAAGAGTGACATGTTAGGTCTCTATTTACTCGGCATAACTTCATCTTTCACATTATGCAAAAACATTGGGCTAACTTTACTGTTTTTTTTTTTTAAGCACAAAACATTTTTTTTCCGTAAAAAACGCGTTAAAAAAATTGCTGCGCAAATATCGTGCAAGATAAAAAGTTGCAACAACCACCATTATATTCTCTAAGGTCTTTGCTAAAAAAACATATATAATGTTTTGGGGTTCTATGTAATTTTCTAGCAAACAAATGATGATTTTTACATGTAGGAGAGAAATGTCAGAATTGGCCTGGGTGCTCCAGATATGTGGTATCGCCATACTCGGGAGTAATAGCAGAATGTGTTTTGGGGTGTAATTTGTGGAATGCATATGCTGTGTGTGAGAAATAACCTGCTAATATGACAATTTTGTGAAAAAAAAAGAGAAAAAAAAATCTTGATTTTGCAAAGAATTGTGGGAAAAAATGACAACTTCAAAAAACTCACAATGCCTCTTTCTGAATACCTTGGAATGTCTTCTTTCCAAAAAGGGGTCATTTGGGGGGTATTTGTACTTTTCTGGCATGTTAGGGTCTCAAGAATTGAGATAGGCCGTCAGTACTTCAGGTGTGATCAATTTTCAGATATTGGCACCATAGCTTGTGGACTCTATAACTTTCACAAAGACCAAATAATATACACCAATTTGTACTTATTTTTACCAAAGATATGTAGCAGTATAAATTTTGGCCAAAATTTATGAAGAAAAAATAGTAATTTGCAAAATTTTATAACAGAAACGAAAAAAAAAATCATTTTTTTACAAAATTTTCAGTCTTTTTTCTCTTATAGCGCAAAAAATAAAAAAACCAACAGTGATTAAATACCACCAAAAGAAAGCTCTATTTGTGTGAAAAAAAGGACAAAAAATTCATATGGGTACAGTGTTGTATGACTGAGTAATTGTCATTCAAAATGTGAGAGCACCGAAAGCTGAAAATTGGTCTGGTTATTAAGGGGGTTTAAGTGCCCAGTGGTCAAGTGGTTAAAATCACTGCTCCCGAAAAAACGGACGTTTTCAAAACTTTTTTTTGCATTGATACATGTACCCTGGGACAAGACCCGGGTCCCCAAACACTTTTTAGGTCAATTACTTCCATATTAGCCTTCAAAATTTGCACTTTTGATTTCTGACGTTCGAGTCCCATAGACTTTAACGGGGTTCGAAAGTTTGCGTGCCCTTTTGCTCCGTTCGCAGGTTCTGGTGCGAACCAAACCGGGGGGTGTTCGGCTCATCCCTACCCCAGAAACTCAATAGTTGGTGATGGAAAAAACGTTTTCTCCTGCATAATGAGAAATCCAAAGGAATCACAGATATGGAAAAATGTGTTCAGAGACTCCAGACATAAATGGGAGTCCTTTGGACCTATAAAAAGGAAGTCATCAAAGTAATGCAAGAATCCCCCAGCAGGGGAGCTTTCTAATAAAACCCAATGCAGAAAAGTAGAGAAAGCCTCGAAAAAAAAACATGATAAGGAAAACCCCATAGGCATACATCTATCAAAATAAAATCAGTCTTGGAATTGGAAACCTAGCGAATTGAAAGCTTGAGGATGCACGGGAAGCAGCCGAAAAGCAGATTTGATGTCTGCCTTTGCTAACAATGCTGCCCAAAACGTCTCAAAAGCACTAGTGCTTCATCAAAAGAGGAGTAAGAAACCAGGGCTATAATTTCCGAAATGTCATCATTGAGGGAAGCGTCCTCCGGGTAGGATAAATGATGGATGGGCCTGAAACTGCCTTGCTCTTTCTTGGGAACAATGGGGAGAGACGGAAATTTTCAAAATGTGGTGGAAAGGGCCAGCTACCCGGCCTTCACTGACTTCCTTAGATATTTTCCCCTATACAATATCAGGATGCATCCTAGCAGAAAGCAAAAAACCATCCCGGAAGCCATCAATTAGCAGCCGTGCCATCTTGCGATCTGGGTAGAGATCTAACCACGGTTGCATTTTTGGCAAACTCTCCGGAGTCATGGCTTTTGCCACCAGCATCCCGGGGTAAAGATGGGAGAGAAGTTGCTGCTGACTTCCGAAAACACCTATTAGCTGGATGGGCCCCATTGCAGTAAGTGCACTCATGTCTGTACCTACAATTTGATAGGAATTTACACTGCCCTTCATTAAAGGCAAAACAGAATGAACCTTGCGAAAGGCATTCTGTGGAGCAACCGCTCGAGGTGTGAATTGGGGCTTCTGAGGCAGCATGAGGTTTAGCCATAAACCCACATGCTTGCAACCCCAATTTAAATCCGGGTGCACAGACAATTTTTGCCTAAAATTCTCGTCATAGGTGAACCATGATGTACCACCGAAATGACGAAAAGCTTCAGCAATTATGTCCACATGCTGAAATAACCCTGAACATTTCTCAGGAAATTGTTCACCCAGCACAGCTGCATAAATGCAGAGGGCTTGCAACCAATTCTGGAAAGTTATGGGGACAGACCTCCTTCTATCTTCCTCAGAGCGGTCCTCCACCTTCTTATCAGTTTTGACTAAGAATTCTTTAGAAGCAGGCAATAATGATAGTAAATCCACAAATTCACCCCTCCAAATGTTCTCTTTAACAGAGTTGGCTAAGTGGAAGCCTAAAGGTGAAATGTCACAGGGCATAGGGACCTTAAAAGAGGATTCTGCCACTATAGGATGAGTGGGACGTGGAGAGGGGATACTAGAATTGTATATTTGCAAATGTTTTTGTGTCAGTGTACTAGCATCTATAATGTTTGCAACACAGGGGATTTTCTCTGATAATATGCACCAGATTGAGCTGACATCATCCAAATTATGCTGTATCATACCATCATTAGACTGCAGAGTAGCACCAGGTAACTGTGCCCCTTTAAAAATGGAATTATGATCATAAGCACCAACTGTGTGTGCCCCTTTAAGGTTATGAACAATACTAGACAAAGATTTAACCAATATATTTAAATCAGTGACATTAAAGACAGCACATGTCTCACCCATAGGTGCACTCCTGTGATGCTCGCTGCTGGCCGCAGTAGCTGGCTGAGTAGCACTGTCCTGGTAGGGGAGGGCATTCCCAGGGGGAACGCTGCGGGCTCTCTCCTTGCCTTTAGGATGTGGAGAAGCATCAGCTCTGGTTCTCTTCTTTGCCTGTCCCGGCTGCTGGCGCAGACTGCGCATGTCTGTTGCAGGTTCCTCCATCTTCTCCTGGGCTGTGTCACCAGACTGCTCTGGCGGAGCCTTTTTAACGACCTGCCTCCAGGCAGTGAAGGAGCCACTCCTCCCTCCTGGCACTCTCCGCCTTCTCAATGAGAAGGCTCCCTCTTCCTATGGGTGAAGGGCGCTCCATTCTGCGGTCCGACTGCGTGAGTCCCGGTCCTGTACCACGTGGTCTGACGGTAACGGCCGGGCAGCCCCTTTTATCTTCTCCAAATTCGCGGGCTTAGCGGGCCCGCCAATTTCCTACAATCCCCTGCCTGTTGCTACCCTGCGGAGCTGCTGCTGTAACCAATGGCAATCTGAAACACAAATAGGGAAAAGCATTCCCCTTTGGGCTCTCCCATGTGGGTCCTGCTTATTGCGTGGACCTGTCATGAGCCTCTAAATTTTGTGAGCCTCCTCCTCACTGCTAAACCTTTGAAAGCATATACGGTATTTGGAAGTTTGAACAGTTTTGATTTGTCTGTTTAACTGTGGATAGTGTGGGTTTACTAAACTATTAATTTCTGAATAGAAAAACTGAGAGCTATTGTCCTCCACCTGCTCCAGAACCTTTGCAGATCAGACAATCTATACTAACCAAATGTTCACAAAAGTTATAAAATCTATTTTCCTCTAGACGTAAACTGTGCAGCTGATGCAATATTGCAGGCAACACTATGAGTATAAATATACAAAAGCAATGCAGCACTAAAAATAGAAATAGTCATAGTCGGACAAGCTATAGATAGCACAATAAAAGGTAAATAGAGAAAGGTATCTAGCACCCTCTACCATAGGTAGGTGCTAGAACAGAATTTTTCTAGGGAAGCTGTCAGTACAGGCAAATTTAGGCAGGCCTATGGTTCAGGCTAGGCCTGTTTGTTTTGATCTGGGGGGGCGCCGAACGCAGAGAGGCCCGGGGAGAGCTGTGAGGGAACTTCACCCTTACACGGTCATGGGTGAAGTCTTCATCTTTACATGGTCATTGATGAGGAATTCCTGGAGCAGAGGGGCAGGAGTTGATGCTGGAACGTATTTCCGGATAAAGTTCTCCATCATGGACTTGGGACTGAGAAAGGTTGGTGAGTGTACCACAGTGGAGTTAGGGTGACCACATTTCCAAACTACCATTCAGGGACACCCTCCCTTCCCAAAAATCAGCTTGTGCTGTAACGATTAACAGCACAGTGATTGGACACAAGAGGCGGGATTTATGATTTCTCCAATCACAAGCAGGGGGCGGGATTGTGCTCCTCCAGGCATTCCTGGCCAGGACAAGTACTGTCAGTGAGTAAAGTGGTGATGTGGCTGTTTTTTTTTTGAGGGCATCAGATTGGCCTGGGGGGTGGCTGTGTCAGTTTCATTCCGGGACACAGTATTGTCCTGGAATGAATGTGCCCGGGACAGACCTGCAAAATGCGGGACTGGCCCGGGCAATCCGGGACATGTGGTCACCCTAAGTGGAGTGCTGGTTGGGGATGCATGCCAAGAAGTCTGGGAGGGAACTTCATTTTTTTTAACAAGAGAAATGAGGGAACTTCATTTTTACACGGTCATGGATGAAGTCCTCATCATTACACGGTCATTGGTGAGGAGTCCCGGAACAGAGGAGAGACTGTGGGAGTAATGTCAAGTTGCTGTGGCCTGAGGGCGCAGGATTTGCAGGCCCGACTAGCTGGGATCAGTAGTCCACCAGTCACAACATGCTACTAAATTACTAGGCCGCCGGGGAGAGGTACTGCAGACCTTTGGCCTAGTAACAGCATCTAATGACAACTGCAAGTTGTAAGTAACAGCCAGCAAGCTGGATGATGGGACAGGAAACCTAATAGTTATACGGTGGAAGTTTTGTGCAGGAGGAGAAGAGTCCTGGGAGCAACAGTCTGCAGGAGCTAGTGCAGAGGAGGAGGAGCAATAGTCTGCATGGAGATATGCAGGGGAAGAGACTGTAAATGTTAGAAGTACATCTATTCTTCAAGGCTATGTCCATTAATCAATGTTCACTAAATATGATGGCAAATCAACATGTTCTATGGGCATCCCATATCCCCAAACCAAGTTATATCCCCCCAATAAACAAAACAAGACAACGCAAATGACTGCTCATTGTCTCAGAGGTGATATATGGGTGTCCGACAGCAGGGTGATATGGTGGATGTTTGTTTCTAGTGGCAACTACACTGCTACAGGTACAAAGCAATCAAAGTTGGTCAGACAGGCCGCCACGGCTTGCTTGATTTTGCTATATAAAGATTTTGCTAAGCAATGCAAAAAGCCTATCAATGCTGTCATTTTCACCATTGTGCTCTTGGCACCAAAAGCAGGTACTTATAGCCTCAAACCTAAAAGTGAAAAATAAACCACTTCATCTCTGACCTTAACACCATAATAAGTTCACCACAGACTTGTATCTAGCCCCTTCTTTAGTATTTTATCTGTAGCGAGTGGTTACATTTAGGGGGAAGCATCTGAGTTGTAGCCAGGCTCAGATGTGCCAATTGTTAAGTCTCAAGGACCATTTCTATCCCTGGGAGATAGTACTGGTGTTTAAGTTCACTGGGGCCTATAGGTGGCGCTGTTCCTGTGGGCCCGGGTTGAACTGCAGTACGAGGTTGTGTCCTTTTTGTCCCCTCTCGGCAGCAGTACGGCGGGGCGGGGAACCTGCTGTGCCTGTCGGGAGAGGATATAAAAGGGGGCGGCCATCTTCCAGAGGGGTCGTTGGTTCCGCGCTCAGGCACCTTAAGCCTGGGTGCGGGTGTGTCGCCTCCGGGTGCCCTAGGCCCGGAGGCCTGTCCGGTGGTCTCTGGGTGCTCTAGGCCCAGAGACGGAGCTGCTGTTCCATCCCAGACACCTTCAGTCTGGGATGAGGTACTTCGAGAGAGGCCCGGGGCTCAGTACCTTCGACTGGGTCCCACAAGGGATCGAGGGATCCTAGGGTGCCCCCCTGAAGTGGGTGCCCGAATCTAGGAGGAGGCCAGGGAGGTGACCCTTCCCGAAGACCCAGTACAGTATTGCTGGTGACGGTGGGGCCTCTGGTAACTCTCCGGATGGATGTCCTTTCCCTGACAGGGGTCATTACTTCTAGAAGGTAATTTATCGTGAATCTGGTCGGTGCCAGAAACCCAACAACCGGGCCTGTGGCAGAGGCCCTATTCACCTGGTCTGTGGCAGGGACTCCCTCATGGTCGGTGGCAGCGACCGTGCGCCAAGCCTGTTCGTGCTATTCAGAACAGGAGAAACCGAAATTTAAGTTTGTGCCTGGACCTCCTCCCACCTTATCTGACCCGTGTTTGTCTCAACCCGTCTGCTCTTAAAGAGACTGTTTATTGTACAAGAAGGAATAAACAAGTGTTGGACCTTTCAGTTGGTGTGGACAGTTGCTTACTGGGGAGAATTAAAGACTTGTTTCTGACTACTGCAGAAACGAGGTCAGCACTGGAGGCTTTCTTACACCAGTCGCAGGCAGGCCTGAGAAACTAACACCGCTCAACCCCCTATTCAGGAGGGTACGGGCTTGTGGTGCGGTGTGCCTCATTCTTTTCCTGTGGAGGAGCCAAGCAGAAGAAAAGCAGGTAAAGTCTGGGGTTGGTGCGCTACATGTGGGGGCTCGAGTCCGGGATGTGTTTGCGGGCATGGAGTGAAAACCCCCCAGAAGCTGAACTTTTATTCCCCAGTGAAGTTCCGTGGAGGTCGGCCATGTTTGGAACTGTGCCACGAGTAGAACCCTGACTGTGTAGTTCGTGGGTGTGTCTATTCAGAAAAGCCCCGCGAGCGATGTAGGAGATGGGAGGAGTCTGACCATGTATGGAGTTACACATGGGGACTTTGGCGCGGAAAAGGTCAGTGCGTGATGGAGCAGCAGATGGTCAGCATGTCGTCTCCTGCATCATGGGTTCTAGCTTCTACAACCGTGAAAATGACTTAATTCGCTGCTTCGATTACGGATACAGGGATTCGGCTCAAGCCCTGGGGAAGATTTGCCCTCTATGTGTGCAAGGACGTGGAGGCCCTCGGTGTGATTTGTCATATCATTTTACATATCATTTTCCATTCTATCCTTTTCCATTTGTCTGTGCTGAATTATCACAGGTTCTGTGCTGAAGGACAAGTTGCTAAGGACTACAGATCCACCATGTTGGACATGCACAAACTAGAACTTGAAAGCAATGCCACAATTGTAAGCACTGCTTGCAGTATGAGGCTGTGTAGCAAATAATTGCAAAATGAAACTTGACAGTTTGCTATTTTTTTTTATTTGAATTTTTGTATGCAGATCTCTGCTTTGTGCAAAGAATTGTATAATTTAAGAATCCAGGACATTGTGATTATACGATTTTGCACAGTTCAGACAAATATAAAAAAAATACAATAAACAGATTTATCTGACTTGAACATTGGTTCTGGCATCACTAATAAAGAAAAGCCCGGAGCAGAAAGAAAGAATGCCATAGGCGGAGGGCTGGCATGACTGAGTGAACAGGGTATGTAGATGTGAAGGGATTAATGATTGGCTAAAGGAAGTAAAAGGGGAGGGGATGAGACTAGATAAAAAGGTAATCCCCGCCTCCTAAGACAACACAGCGTGGGGGAAAGTTCTAATAGCAGCAGCATGTCTGTGGTGGAGAATCTTCTGGCCCAATTGCGGGCAGAGACCGCGACACAGGGCGAGGATTGGCTCCAGGAGACCCTGGGGTCAGTGCTTTCGGGTCCGTCAGTGACTGCAGGTACCGCGGGGAGAGAGGCTGGGCGAGCTCGTCGGTCCAGGCCGTCGGAGCGCTACTCACCAGGCCCCTCCCCTAGAGCTCAGCGTCAGACTGGGAGTCCCCCTAGGGCCCCTTCGGGCCCCCCGGCCAAGCGCGCTGCCTTGCCTGGGACGAGAGGTACCGGGAGGAATCCCCCACATGATCGGAGCTCGGCGGGGGGGCGTGCTGGGAGTTCCAGTGCGGCCGTTAGGCCCGCGCGGCACATGGAGTTGGAGAGGGCGGGCCCGGTGGGATCGGAGCCTTAGCGTGGGTTTTCGGGGGCCGCGGTGACTGGGCCACCTACCTCCTCAGCCGGTCATCATGGGCAGGGGCTGTCCGGTACAGGCATGGTGGAGCCTGGGAGAAAAGACGGCGGTACTGCTGGCTCGCTCCAGCGTGGTCGCAAGTCGGCGGGGAAATCTGTGGGCGGGTCCGGTGCGCAGAGGACGGATCGTTCGGGCGCCGGGCCCTCGGCTTCCAGGGAGAGGTCGCCTGGTGAGCTTTCTTCCGGTGGAGAGGAGCAGGCTGGTGTGCTGTCTGAAGGGGAGCTGTGCAGCTCGGAGGAGGATTGGAGACCCGGACGGTCGGTGGCTGCGGGGGAACCTGGTCGATCGGCTGGTGGGACTTCTTCCAGGCAGCCCGGTAAGTCAGCTTCTTTTACTCATTCCCGGGGCCATGCAGGGGGTAATGGCCGGGGTGGTGGGCCTGCAGTTCGTGAGGGGTCGGTGGATATTGGACAGGACCCGGTGAGTGGGCAGGCTAGGGGGAGTAAGGTCCCCACTGGAGGGGGCACACAGCAAGATGGGTTGCAGGGTTTTCTTGCAGGCATTGAGAATTTCGTCAGCCAGTTTGAAAAAGGGGACAGCGGGAATGTCAGCCCGGCCGTAGCTTGGGTCCCGCCGGTAGGAACGGCGGGGTCCTCCGCGGCGGTGGTGACACCGGCTCCTCCTGCTGCTACTAGTGCAGCGGGGGACACGGCAGGGTCGGTTGGTGGGACTCTGGGGGCCTCGCAGGTGGGTGGTGCGGTGGAGCAGGCTGCTTGGCAGGACATCATTAGGTTGGCAGACGCCGCAAAATGTGAAATTTATATTTGTTATGAGGCACCCCTGGGGGCGCACCTGAAACCAGAAGTGAGGGAAAAGATATGGAAAGGTGAGTATGTGGAGATGTTCTCACTGTTACCATTAGAGAAGTTTCATTTGGATAGGGTGAAGCCGGATGATTCAAAGGAGGATGAGGAAAAAAGGAGGTACAGGCTCATTCCGCGGACATTCACGAATTGGCTGCAGGCGTTCGGCAGCATGGCAAGTGTGATAGAACAAAAGAATCCTGAGCACTGTTCAGCACTCTTTGGCTATCAGGACGCTATTGGGGAGGCCTACAGGGTGTATGGGGGCACGGGGTGGCTCCATTATGATGAACGGTTCAGGCAGAGGAGAGCGGTGCGGACAGACCTGCGGTGGGATCATAAGAACATCAGTTTATGGATGCGTTTGATGACTTCTTCCCCAGGACAATCGGCCGGTAAGAAAAAGGGGATTTGCTGGCAGTACAATGAGGGCACCTGCAAGTTTGGGGGGTCCTGCAGATACAAGCATGAGTGCTCCGGTTGCGGAGGTTCTCACACGCAGGCCAGATGCTTTAAGCAGGGAAAAGGCCGTACCGGAGAGTCTGGGCAAAAGAGGGAGGACTCCGGTAATGGTGGAAAGGATGCGGCTGTTTCTAGGTAGGTATCCAGATAAGGGGGTGGCTCGATTGTTGGATAATGGTTTTTCAGAGGGGTTTCACATTCCATGTTCCTTGTAGGTTATCCCCCCGGTTTCACGGAATTTGCGGTCGGCCATACAACATGCTGAGGTGGTCACCGAAAAACTGCGCAAGGAGGTTGCTTTGGGCCGCATGGGCGGTCCTTTCCCTCCCTCCCCCTTAGAAAATTTGGTGGTCTCCCCGCTCTGGGTTGTCCCCAAGAAGGAGCCCAACAAGTTCCGTCTCATTCACCATCTGTCCTTTCCGAAGGGTGGGTCGGTCAATGACGCGATTGATCCAGAAGCGTGTACAGTGAGTTACACTTTATTTGATGCGGCAGTCGATTGGGTTCGCCGGTATGGGCAGGGGACGTTGATGGCTAAAGCCGACATTGAGGCGGCTTTTAGGCTCTTGCCGGTACACCCGGAAAGCTTTCACCTCTTGGGGTGTCACTGGAATAACGCGTTTTATGTGGACATGTGTTTACCGATGGGATGCTCCATATCATGCGTGTTATTTGAACAGTTCAGCTCATTCGTGGAATGGGTGGTCAGGGACGTGTCGGGGGTGAATTCCATTATTCACTACCAGGGTCTGTGCGGTGCTTCTGGCCACCTTGGAGCATATCGCGGTGCATTTTGGCATTCCACTGGCGCCCGACAAAACTGAGGGACCTCGCACCGTTATCACGTTTTTGGGCATTGTCCTGGATTCGGATGCCATGGAATGCCGCTTGCCATTGGACAAGCTGGAGGATCTTAAGCGGGGCCTGGAGGGCATGATGGGGGTAAGGAAGGTTCAGCTTAGGGCACTGCAGTCGCTGCTGGGCAAGCTTAACTTTGCGTGCCGCATTATCCCGATGGACAGGGTGTTCTGCCGACGGTTGTCGGCCAGCACGGCTGGGGTCTGGTCACCCACACACTTTGTGCGTTTGGGCGGGGAACACAGGGAGGACTTGCAGGTTTGGCATTCCTTTCTGGAGTCCTTCAATGGCAGGGCATTGTGGATGTCTGGACCGATTAGAAATTTTGTTTTGGAGCTCTACACTGATGCAGCTGGGGGGTCAGGGTTTGGGGCTTTCTTTCAGGGCAAGTGGAGTGCGGGCCCCTGGCCACAGTCATGGATTGATGCTGGTTTCACTAAGAACTTGGTCCTGTTGGAACTGTTCCCGGTGGTGCTGGCGGTAGAACTGTGGGGGGCGTGTTTCAGGGATCTGAAGGTGAGGTTTCACAGGGACAACCTTGGGGTGGTACAGGTGATCAATAAGGTGTCGGCATCCCCCCCCCCGGTGGTGCGGCTGCTGCGCCACCTGGTGTTGAGATGTTTACAACTTAATGTGTTTGTGTATGCGGTACATCTCCCGGGGGTGGATAATGTCATAGCTGAAGCGCTGTCTCGCTTTCAGTGGGACAGATTCCGGGAGTTGGCACCGGATGCGGAGCAACGTGGGGTCCCTTGTCCAGGCTGGCTGTGGAAGATTCCGTTGGAATAGTGTCAGGTTGGATCAGAAAATCGGTGAGTAAGGGCACATGGGCGGCTTATGAGAAGGTGTGGCTGGAGTGGCAACATTTGGTGAGGGAGGCTGGAGCCGACCCGGTGAATTCCGATGTGCGGTTACTGGTCTTGTATTTTCTGTCCAGGAACATGGAAGCTGGGGTGTCCAGGTCGAGTCTGAGTGAGAAGCTAGCAGGGTTGGCTTTCCTGTTCAAATGGCAGGGGTGTCCTGATTTTACTAAGGATTTTTGGGTGCGTCAGGCATTCAAGGGCTATGGACGGGGGGGGACAGAAGAAAGACGGCAGGCGGCCCGTTTTGTTAGCTCTTTTGGGAGGTATCATGGGGCAGTTGACGGGTTCAAGGTGGCGTTTTCCTTAGGGTTTTTTGGAGCATTTCGGATATGTGAGTTGGTTAGCCCATCCAAAGCAGTACACGGGGGTTTGATGGACAGTGAAGTGAGGTTGACGGAGGAAGGAGTGTCATTGGTGCTCAGAAAATCTAAGACGGACCAGATGGGAAGAGGTAAGTTAGTGCAAGTTTTCCCGGTTCGAGGTTCTCAGTTGTGCCCAGTAGGGGCGGTGAAGGGTTACTTAGAGGCTCACCCATCCGTCGTGGGTTCATTCCTGATACACGCAGACGGGACCCCTCTTTCCAGATCAGTTTATTGCTGTATTCAGAAAGTGTGTTCGGGCTTTGGGCTTTGGGGCTCTAGGATAAGGAATTCTCCTCTCACTCTTTCCGGATTGGGGCAGCTACAGAGGCGGCCAGGTGCGGAGTGGATAAGGAGGCGGTTAAGAGGATAGGCCGGTGGGAGTCTAGATGATTCCGGCTGTATGTACGCCCTCAGTTACTAGTGGGGTTGGCGTAAAAAGGGTTAAAATGCCTGGGGTGGTTTTTCTATGACTGTGTATATGTTGGTTCAGGGGTTGATGGCAGTTGTTGCTTTCTTCTTTTATTTTCAGGAGGGATGCAAGGTTTGGTCTGGATACTGGGCCATTCGTTTGTGTTCTGGGGGGGCTAAGAGGGCTGACGTTAGGCCTGAAGGTCGGCAGCTGGGGTTCCCGAGACATGAGGCATGCGTCCGCTGGCTGGGAGTTCCTGGTATGCTGTGGAGCAGAATGGTTCCTGAAGTGCACCGTTTTGCTAGGTTGGACAGGCCACCAGACGTTTTAGTTCTGCACGTAGGTGGCAATGATCTGGGCAGTAGGTCCATGTTAGAGGTGACGAGGGACATGAAATTTGATTTCCTGCGGCTCCGGGTGTCCTTCCCGGACACTATCATTGTCTGGTCCGATATGGTGGCCCGGACGGCTTGGAGAGGGGCGAGGTCCGTAAATGGCATCAATAGGGCTCGCAGGAAAATCAATAGGGACATGGGTAGGTTTGTGGTACGGAACGGAGGGTTGGTGTTACGGCACTTGGTGTTGGAGACGTGGCGTTATCTACGGAGGGATGGTGTCCACCTGAATGAGGTGGGGACGGATTTGTGGGCTTTGGGTCTTCAGGATGGAATCCAACGAGCCCTTAGGGTTTGGAGGGGCACCAAAGGGTAAAGGTGTTTTCCCTTGGGTGCTGTGGCGGGTGTTTGGTCTTTGCGGGAGAATGAAGATACCTCAAAAAGCAAGTGGTCAGGACCTATCGGTGGTATGGGTTCTGAGGGTGTATTCCAGCTAACAGGGGTTTAGCTGGAAAAGTTTGATAATGGGGACACTGCGGTCAGTGGTTGTCTCTAAGCAGCTGGTCGGCTTGAGGCCTATGACCATTTAAGGTACCGCAGTGTCAGGTGGGTTGTTATTGATATGATTAATATCATTATGGTAATTAGAGGTTCCTGCAAAGACCAACGCTAGGGGGCAATGTTATGAGAACATGGGTTCTGATTATGTTTGATGGTTGATGTTTTTGATAACTGATGTAACAGTTAAAATAAAGGAGGCTGCTACGGCCATGTTTTACTCCAGAAGAACTGAACTATATCAAAAAATGATGTGACCATGTGATATAGCACAAACAAAAAGGGAGGGGAGGCTGGGCAATAAACACCCGGCAAAATAAATAGTGTGAATCAACCCACAAAGTGTCTACTATATAAACAAAATTTCAATGTGATATAGTGTCCCAATACAAAAAGAAGGTATCATCAAGTGGATGAAGAACTCCCGACACTAGTCTTCAAGTAAACGATGACATGCATATGCGCTTACCGGAAACGTTGGTCCCGAATGTCATACGACACCGGATCAATCAAGCTTAAAGGTATCCCAAACGACTGCTACATGAAGGTGTCACCAGGAATCTGGAAGATGTTGTAGTTCCCTTCCTTGGCAGTCAGATGTCAACAGTCCTGGTAGGACGGATAGGCCCGAGATTCGTCAGCCACCAATAGCATTCAACACTGAAGATTCTACTGGGAAGTTGATATGTGGATCATGGTAATCCACCAGACATTCAGGTGAATCAGGCTTGAGAGAATGGTGACCCTAACCAGGGTGTTGGAAGAACCAGCTGGGGAAAACTGAAAAAAGCCTTGTCTTTCACAGATTCATGCAAAGAAAGGAAAAAATAGGGGGCTCCAATGGTGCAGGTCATAGATGGATTTTAATCAAAAAAGCCAGCATACAAAATAAAAGTGATCACAGTTCAAAGTATATTTAAAAGGCAATATGGGGAGCAAAATGCATAGCCCGACGCTTTTCGTTCCTCAAAGGACGTCTACAGGGGCATTGTATGCCTATATGTAGCGCTGCATATATCACCCCCTATTTTGTTTTGAATTTGTCACATTCTTGTGCAGCTGCTTCACCTCCTCCTTTTTTGGGGTCATTATCTGTATTTTTACATGTTTTTGGGTAGCACATTTATTTTTTCTTTCTTCTATATAGTTTTACTACAATCTGAAGGTGTGGTCTCATTGTACTAAGTATAAGTAAGGTATGGGGTAGAATGTGGTTTGCAGATCAGGAATACATCTGTTATACAATAGTCATGAGAATAATTAGGACCTCACGGCTTCAGAAATGTTTTTATTTCAGTAAGGATTTTCAACATCTAAAATATCCCTGCAGCTGGTTGAGGTGACAGATCCACCCATGGATAGCCAATGTAACACCCAGGGCAGCCATCAGACATTTTGGGGCCCCTTACACAGCTTTAGGCCAGGGCCCCCATGGGCCTGACCACCAACATTCCCCAGGGCCTGGTCACTGTCTGTCCCACCAAATCCGCCCACTGAATCCTTCAGTGCACCCACTTTTATTTTAACACTCTTACAAATTAATATATAAACATGAAGAGTGTATTCCAAGTCATCAGTGCTTTCAAGATTTAACAGTTAAGGTCCCTTTTACACTGGCAGACTGATCAGGTCCACCTGTCTGTTTTTCAACCGACCCGATAAGATCCCTCTTTGCTCTCTATGGGGCAGCGGATGTCAACGTTCATGTGTCTGTTTACACCCGCCGGCATCCAATCCGTTAAAAACAGATGGTTGGGGATCCGTTTCCCACCTGTCTGTTGAATCGAATGACAGTTGGTTGGAAACGGATAGAGATTAGCGGGCTGTGTTCGTTTCTGCTCTGCATCAGTAGATCGGACATGGATCTGTCATTCGCTTGCTCAGCTGGGATCAGTGGAGAGATCTCCCTCTGAGTAAGCGGATCTGCTGACGTGTCCATCCCTTGTGAAAAAGAGCCCAGGAATTATATTTTGTGCAAACAATATAAAGCCTGCTACCACTACATTTCACCTCTCCTTTCTTTACATGCCAATTTCACAGTGAAAGGGGGGGGGGGACATTTTTTACCCACCTAGATTCACATGGCTATTTAATTCCAATCCAGCAAAGAGATGGCCCAATCCAGCACAGACATCCCCATATATATATATATATATATTCAGCAAAGAGACAACCCAATCCTGCAAAAGGACAGCCCAATCCAGCAAAGACACAGCCAAAACTGTCTTTTGGTGCTGTGAAAGTTAACAGCCACTGCGGCTACAATGCATGGTGTTCGGTGAATGGGGAGTAGAGATCCTGTCATATAACTGCTCCTCTTCCATTTACAGAATGCATTTTGGGAAAATAGTAATGTGAGCTGTGTGGATGAGGGGGAGGGTAGAAGAGAGTCGGAATGTGGTACGACTTTTCTCAGTAGCATCAACTACTATTAAAGCGGATACTTTCACTTCCACTTTCACTTTTCGGAATCCTCCCCCCCTCCGGTGTCACATTTGGCACTAGACATGTGCACTGCCAAAAAATTCGTTAGTTTTCGTTTTCGTTTCATTCGTTTTTTTTTTTTTTTTTCGTTTTTCGGGTCATTCGTTATGATCGCAATTCGTAAATTCGTAAATTTGTACATTCGTAAATTTATACATTCGTAAATTTGTACATTCGTAAATTTGTACATTCGTAAATTTATACATTCGTAAATTTGTACATTCGTAAATTTGTACATTCGTAAATTTGTACATTCGTAAATTTATACATTCCTAAATTCGTACATTCGTAAATTTATACATTCGTAAATTTATACATTCGTAATTTCGGAAATTTGGAAATTCGATATTTTTGAAAACCCGAAAATTTGAAAATCGGAAAAAATAACTATTAAATTATAGTTGTAATTTCCTTTCAAATTTGGCTGTTAGCGAACGTAACGAATACAAATTTATCTGAAGTTACGCATAACCTGAAATAACAAATGCCGCATCTAAACAAATGGAACGGAACAAATTAATAATAATAATAATAAAACGTTTTTATTATTATTATTGTTATTTATTATTATTATTAATTCATTACGTTCCATTCGTTTAGATACGGCATTCATTATGTCGGAAAACAATTCGTAACTTCGTTAAGTTCACTAACAGCCAAATTTGAAAGGAAATTACAATACCTATAATTGAATAGTTAGTAATAGTTAAGTTATTAGTTAATTATTATTTCAGATTTCCGAATTTACTAATTTACGATTGTACGAATGTACAAATTTACGAATGTACGAATATTCGGAAATTCGTAAATTCAAATTTACGAATTTCCGGATAGTTGTACATTCGTAAATTCGTGCATTGGTAAATTCGTATATTCGTAAATTCGTACATTCGTAAATTTGAATTTACGAATATTCGTTAAAATTCATTAAATGAGTTTTCGTTAATTCGGATATTTCCGAATTAACGAATTTGTCGAAATTCGTTAAAAAACGAATTCGGAACGAAACGAATTGCACATGTCTATTTGGCACCTTTCAGGCTGGAGGAGGGAACAGATACCTGGGAAATACAGGTATTTTCTCCCACTTCCGGGCATAGATCACCGCGGTGACCGTGGTGACCTACGCCACGTCCGGCGCCTACTCCGTCCCCCTGCTGTCTTCTGGGAGACACACAGGTCCCAGAAGACAGCAGGGACCAGTGAGATCGCGCAGCGCGACTCGCGCATACGCAATAGGGAACCAGGAAGTGAAGTCGCAAGGCTTCACTTCCTGATTCCCTTACCGAAGATGGCGGCGGCAGCACCCAAGAGCCGAGGGAGAGATCGGCTTCAGGTGCGGACATCGCGGGCTCTCAGGACAGGTAAGTGTCCATATATTAAAATTTAGCAGCTGCAATATTTGTAGCTGCTGACTTTTAATATATTTTTTTCGGCGGAACCCCGCTTTAAATCTCAGTGTGTGAGGAGACAGCTATATCCAGCGGCTTTAAAGGAGACACTGAATGGAAGTGTTTTTACCAAAAGCAGCCACCTGCAGGCAATGAGATACACACCCTTACACACAACTAATGTATTCTCTCCCCCCCCCCCCCCCGAAAAAAATACAAAAAAACGAATCTTCAACTAGGCTAAAGAAAAGGAGACGATGGGGGCACACAGGCCAAATGTCCTGTGGCAAATGTCACAGGCCAAATGTCGTTTTAACCCATACCTGGCTCTCTTACTGGGAATATATATGTTTGAACTGCAGACGGACAGTAAAGTATTATAGCAGATCCTGAGCTGGCAGGCAACCATAAGGGGTTTGCCAGGGCATCAGGAAGGTAAGACTGAGCCCGAATTCTTTGGGTTGGATGTGAAATTCCAGTACTGGTACTGGGCTCCTCTTCCTGGGGTCTGGCGCTGCTGGTGGTAGGCAGGTCTTCTGATCTTGGTCCTGATCTCCCCTTATTCTTTTTGGAGGGACGGTTTCCTCCGCTGAATCGGACTCCAATCCACTACCATCTACTGGCTCGTATTCTTAACCAGAATCGGATGATGGGAGCTCCCCAATGCTCTCATCATCTGACATGGTAAGCATGTGTAGCGGGTGTTTGCTTTAAGGCCCAGAGACTACCATACCCAAGATGCATTTCCCTGCGCAAGGACTGCTGGGGCGGGGTATTTAACCAGAGGGGGGCCTGAGAACTTTCTCTTTGGACACCGCCCGGCCAGCAAGTGGACCTCCGTGCTGAGTCTGCTGATAATACAGGGCCTGAAGCCTAGGCTTGTATTATTCCAAAGAGCCTTCCGTACCCACCAAGGAGCCTGAGGGACGTTGCATCCTGCTGCTGTTCTGTTGCTGTCAGGAGGACCGAAGACCCGGGTGTCGTGGAATCTGTGTACCAAGACACAGCAACGGAAGATACGGACACGGACTGTTCCGGTTGGGTGAGAGAACACTTGCTCGTGAGGATAATATAGGATCTCTAGACCCAGTAACTGTTGTTCGGAACTAACGTTAGTGTTTGCAGTTGCATGCCGGAGGGACAGTGCGTTGAATAACACTAGTAGATTTGTTCTGGGTCACCAAGTTATCACTTTCCTTTATTCTTGTGGATTACAAATCGTTCCCGAAGTGCACCACCGTTTGCTAGCGAAGATCTTTCTCTGCAGAACTTTCACATAGTACAGTCAGGCCTGACTTAGTAGTAGTAGTGACATTGCTGGGTGCCATTTTGCCCACGAGGGAGAAGAGCTGCAGCGGGGTTCGTTAGCTTCTTATTATAGAACTGTATATCTGTCTGTGTGATCAAACGTTTCTTTCATTGCAGGGCTCTGCATATGTCTATGTATATTGTTTGCCTGCTTATACATTATTTTTAGTAAAGTACCAGGGTTAAGTATATCAGTTGTTGGTGTCATTTACTGTACAGGAGAAACGGTTAGTGATAGCTACGCCATACTGTTGTGTGCCTTTATTGTGGGATTGTGCTGCCAAGATCACAGGTTACACAATCCCATCATCCCCTACTGACTGTGCCAGGGGAGGGTAGAGCCAATTGCCGGGGGTTGACAGTGAGTGTTACAGGGCCCGAAACAAATCAAACCAGCAGCCCTCTTAGCTGAGGGTATCGCTACACGTGGGGGCTCCGAGTCCGGGATACCTGTACACCACAATCAAGCTTGCCAGAAGTACCGGCATGGATTGTTTAGCAGTGACCCGGTGGTGCGCATCAACCAGCGGCTTTTCAGAGAAGGCCGAGGTTATTGAACTTCCCGGGGAAGACTGGTCCGGAAGCGATGTAGAGGGGCTCATGGAGTTGTTGTCCCCGAGCCAGAAGGTCAAACCAGATGGACAGACCTCTTTTACCTATGCACTGGTAGAATGGAGAGAAGAGATACCTGAGAGTTTCAGAGGGCAGAGTGTGCAGGCAATAGATGGGAAGATATACCATTTGGTGTACGCGAGGGCTATAAAGAAGGAACCTCCGCAGTCACCCACAATTCCCAGAAGTTCCAAAGACATGACAGCTTCAGGGACAGCTCTAACCACTATAGGTCCTGAACTTCTCGCATTAGGAGAATTAGTCACAAAGTGTCAGAAGAGTAATACGGTACATGTAGAAGCTGGGTACGGGAAGCTCAGGATTTTTTCAGAAAAACAACCTGTACCACTCGGAGAAGAAGATTTCGACACTTGGATGGAGCAGGCGATGCAAGCTGTGGAAGGATGGGAAATACCGGAGGCCCAAAAAAAGCGGCGCATAGGAGAAAGTTTAAAGGGGGCTGCTGCTGAAGCCGCGAAGAACCTCAGGTTCAGTAATGCTGCTTGTACTGCCTTTGACTATTTAACTATGTTACAGGAAGAGTTCGGGCAATTGGAGAAAGTGGTCGATTTAGTCTATCAGTTTGAGCACACCCTTCAACTTCCAGGAGAAAGACTGTCTAAATATGTGCGCAGACTAAATAAGATGTTGTGCCAAATTGTCCTTAAGAAGGGGATGATGCCACAAGCCATAGATGCGGCCAGGATGAAGCAGATTTTAAGGGGAGCATTACGTTCTGATCCAGTCTGGCTCCATCTGAAATCCACTAGTGGGGTCATGTCTTTGAATTACCCGGACTTCGTACGAATAATAAGGGATGAAGAGGCTTTGCTGAAAGACCAACAGGTGACCGAGAAGCCCAGTCAGTACTCCCCCCTCAGTTGGGGTCAGATCTGCAATGGCCACTGACCGGGACTCGGAAGTGGAGGTCTTAAAGTCACAGATGACCCAAGTACTGGAGATGCTGACCTCTTTAATGGAAAAAAACTCAGGAGTTGGAGAAAAAGAGGAAGTCAGGAAAGAGCTGTACCAGAGTGTTTCAACACCAGTTTCCCCTCGGGATAGAGGGGAAGCTGTTTGCTTCAACTGTGGAGGAATTGGCCATTTTGGGCGAGTGTGCCCCAGTCCAAGGAAGACCCAAGGAAAATATCGCCAGCCGACGGGAAACTCCAGAGGGCCCCGGTGAAGGAGTCAACCGGGGGCCCACCATCCCCAGCAAGCTCCATTAGAATGAGAAAGCAAGAGAAACCAAGAGGTGAGGGGAATAAATCCCCATCAAAAGCACACAATACCCCTCCTCTGGAGGAAAAACCTCAATGCATACCAGGCCCAACAGGGAGTAAGATCCAGGAAATGGTGGAAAAAGAAAACAAAACAGAAGGCCAAACCCATGAGTCAGAGGAAAGAGGCCTCTCCAAAGAAATTTCCAGCCAAGCTAGTGGGGCCCACCCCAGTAGTCCCCATTCAAGTGGAGAGAGTCTACACGAAAGCCATTCTGGACACAGGGGCTCAAGTAACTCTCCTGTATAGGGACTTTTACCAAAAACACCTGAGACATTTGCCCTTACAAAAGTTGGAAGACTTGGAAATATGGGGAATTGGCACCCAGAGCTTTCCTTATGACGGTTACCTTCCGATCAGATTGGCTTTTGACCCCTCGGTGGCAGGAGAGGCAGAGGTCTTTGACACATTGGCAGTGGTCTGCCCCCGCCCACCAGGGGCCAACAAAAGTTCCCTGATAATAGGAACCAACACTGACCTAGTCAGAAGGCTACTGGCCCCTCTAGTGAAGGAGAAGGACGTCTCGACAGCCAGAATTCACCCCATGTTGCAGTTGGCCTATCAGCGATTGATGTTGGACAAGAAGGCCCCAGAAGAGGGGGTGGGGAAATTTTGGAGACTGGAAAGGAGAGAGAGAGAGTGCTACAGCCTGGTGAGGTGGTCTGCTTGAAAGCCACTGTGAAGCTCACCTGGGAACAACCTGGCCCCTTTGTAGTCCTGGAACCAGACCCCCTGAATGCATGCTCAGGACTGGAAGTTATCCCAGAAGTGGTTCCACTGAGAGTCCTGAAGAAAGCAAATGGCAGGGTGCCAGTGAGCGTCAGAAACACCACTGACTCACCTGTAAAGATTCCAGGCCGGATGCTGTTGGGCCAAGTGAACCCCGCTACCCCGGTGGCTGTGTCCGACTTGAAGGAGGAGGAAGAGGAACCCCCCTTGGAGAAGCCAGCCCTACCCAGGCATGGAAGAAGAGGGCTAGGGCCCAGTTGATGAAGTGGCAGAAGATCTTCTCCAAGGATGAGTTCGATGTGGGGTGTGCGAGGAGTGCCACCCACAAGATTCGCCTACAGGAAGACAGGCCCTTCCAAGAAAGGGTCCGGCGAGTCCCACTGGCTGACCTGGAGGACTTACGTGAGCAACTTGCAGAGCTCAAGAGAACTGGTGTTATCCGGGAATCCAGGAGCCCATATGCCTCCCCTATTGTAGTGGTCAGAAAGAAGAATGGGTCGCTGAGACTCTGTATAGACTACAGGACTCTCAATAGAAGGACTATACCTGACCAGTACACTACTCCTAGGATAGAGGATGCTCTACAGAGTTTGTCTGGAGCCAAGTGGTTCAGCGTCATGGACCTGAAGAGTGGGCATTACCAAATCCCAATGCATCCTGAAGACAGAGAGAAGACGGCATTCATCACCCTAGTGGGATTCTATGAATTTAACCGGATGCCTCAAGGTCTGTCGGGGGCTCCTGCCACTTTCCAGCGACTGATGGAGAAGACAGTGGGGACATGAACCTCATTGATGTTTTAGTGTATCTAGACAACATCATTGTCTTTGGGAAGACTTTGGAGGAACACGAGGAAAGGCTGGAGAAAGTCCTGAAAAGACTCAGTGATGAGGGACTCAAACTCTCCAGGGAAAAGTGTCAGTTCTACCAATCCTCAGTTCACTACCTGGGACACATAGTGTCTGAAGAAGGAGTGTCTACAGATCCTGAAAAACTGGAGGCAGTTACCTCCTGGCCCCGGCCAACAACAGTGACTGAACTCAGATCCTTTCTGGGGTTCTGCTCCTACTACCGCAGGTTTGTGGAAGGATTTGCAAGAATTGCCAAACCTCTGAATGAGTTGCTGAAGACAGAAGGAGAGGAAGATAACTCTGGCCCTAGGAAGCCGGGAGAGTCAGTGGAAGACCAGTGGACTGAGAAGTGTGAAGAGGCCTTCACTAGGTTGAAGAGGAGTCTGACCACTGCCCCTGTCTTGGCCTATGCAGACACCAAGAAGCCCTATGAATTGCATGTGGATGCCAGTCATGATGGTCTGGGAGGTGTGCTGTATCAGGAGTATGAAGAACAGCTAAGACCAGTTGCTTATGTGAGTAGGAGTTTAACCCCAGCTGAAAAGAATTACCCCACCCACAAATTGGAATTCTTGGCCTTAAAATGGGCTGTTGTAGACAAACTGAAGGACTATTTATATGGAGCTGATTTTGTGGTGAAAACAGAAAACAACCCACTCACTTACCTCTTTACCACAGCCAAGCTGGATGCCACTGGCCACCGTTGTTTGGCCGCCCTCTCTGGGTTCAACTTCAGTTTAAAGTATAGACCTGGAACTGGAAACCGAGATGCTGATGCTTTGCCCAGAAGATCTCATGCTCCCACCTGCAGTACAGAAGACTGGACTCAAGTGACCCCGGATGGGGTGCGGGCCTTGTGTCAGGGAGCAGAGCTCCAAGCTAGTGGCGGATCCAGAGCAGAAGAAATTGGAGTCTCGGTGGTAGGAGTGCCCAAGTACTATTGTGCTGTGACCCAGATTGGCGAAGACGACTTGCCGAAACTGTCCAAGAAGGATATAAGAGGGGACCAGTTAGAAGACCCTTGGGGAAGATTGGCCCTGGAAGCCCTGGAAGATCAGGATCCGGACCAGCAAGGAATGGGACAAATTACAGGTGCATCAAGGGGTGGTCTACCGAAGGGGCCCCTCTGATGACCTGGAAGACAAATGGCAACTATTCCTGCCAGAGAAACACAGCGGAAGACTGTTATGAATGCTCTACATGACAACCATGGCCACCTTGGAGCCGAAAGAACCTTTCAGCTCATAAGGAGCAGATTCTACTGGCCCTGTATGCGGGCTGAAGTGGAGGAATACTGTCACTCATGTGCTCGCTGCATACAGAGGAAAACATTGCCTCATCAAGCTGCCCCAATGGGCCACCTGCAAAGCCAATGACCTTTGGGCTTGGTATGCATTGATTTTCTTTGTCTGGAACTTGACTTGGGGGGACATGGAAATGTTCTGGTGATAACCGACCATTTCCCCCGTTACGCTCAGGCCTTTCCAACTAAAGACCAGAAGGCTTCCACTGTGGCCAAGATACTTGTCGAGAAGTACTTCGTGCACTATGGATTACCTCAACGCATCCATTCGGATAAAGGGAGGGACTTTGAAAGTCGACTAATCTGGAAATTGCTGGATTCCCTAGGGATAAAGAAGACCTGCACAACCCCCTATCATCCCCAAGGAGATGCCCAAATGGAAAGGTTTAACAGGACTTTGATGAATATTCTGGGAACCCTGAGCAGTGAGGAAAAGCAGCATTGGAGCAAGCATATAGCAGCCATCGTGCATGCCTATAACAGCACAACTAGTGATGTCACCGGGTACTCCCCTTACAGATTATTGTTTGGCAGAGAAGCAAGACCACCTGTAGATCTGGCCTTTGGTACCTCGATAGACCACACAACGACTGCTTCCCACAAGGGATATGTGGACCGGCTACGGAGAAGCTTACGACTGGCTTATGAGAAGGCACAAGCCACCTCTGACCAGAGAGGGGCCCGGAATAAACTGAATTTTGACCTCAGAGTTCGGATCCATGACTTGCAACCAGGAGACAGAGTTTTGTTGCGGAATCTTGGCGTTCCAGGGAAGCATAAGCTTGCTGATAGATGGAAATCACAGCCATACGTGATCTGTAGAAAATTGCCTGGCCTGCCAGTGTACCAGCTGAAACCTGAAGGCCAAGTAGGACCTCTGAAAACTTGGCACAGGAACCACTTATTGCCTCTCTCCGAAGCAGTCCGGATACCTTCTACTCCAGATTCTCCTGACTCACCTTCAACCTCCAATACTCCAAGACCCAACACCAGATCTCAGACCACTCAGTCAGGAGAGATGAATACCTCAAACCAGAGTGAAGATGAGGAAATGGAACTGAGCTGGCTGTGGCCCACTCCGACCACTGAACCCATGATAACTGTGAAGTTACCATTAAAGGCACCTTAAATGCTGAAGCTGCTGAGTTCATTCCATCGTGTACTGTAACTGAAGAGTGGGAAGATGCCCTGGAGTCAATCCCAACTGAAGATCCAAGAGATTCTTTGTATCTCTGTGCCCCAGAATTGGATGCCCCTGAAGCAGCAGCAACCATTACACCTGACCAAGAGGAAGGAAGAATGGAAGAGCCCAGTGTGCCTGATGCCTCAATTCCCAGAGAACAAAGAGTGAAGAGAGCTATTCGTCCTCCTTGGAAACTAACCTATAATCAAATGGGAGAATGTTCTGAGGATTCAGTTGTAACTGCAAGAAGGACAATAAAGAAACCTGGCCCCTCCACTTCGCATTTAGTGGCGGGCAACCCCAGCTCACTCTCTGGCACAGTTAGGCAGGTCACTTCCACTCATGACCTGTGGGCAGAACGATCTTCCTCACGAAGTTTGGTGGAAGGTTCCCCTGCCCAGTTCTTTTGCTACTGTATATTGTATTGTTTGCAATTAATGTTCCTATTATCTTTGGGGACCAAAGATTTTAAGTGGGGGGGTGTGTAGCGGGTGTTTGCTTTAAGGCCCAGAGACTACCATACCCAAGATGCATTTCCCTGCGCAAGGACTGCTGGGGTGGGGTATTTAACCAGAGGGGGCCTGAGAACTTTCTCTTTGGACACCGCCCGGCCAGCAAGTGGACCGCCGTGCTGAGTCTGCTGATAATACAGGGCCTGAAGCCTAGGCCTGTGTAGCGGGTGGTTACATTTAGGGGGAAACATCTGAGTGGTAACTAAGCTCAGATGCACTAATTGTTAGGTTTCATGGACCATTTCTGTCCCTGGGAGATGGTACTGGTGTGTAGTTCCCTGGGGCCTATAGGTGGCGCTGTTGCCATGGGCCCGGGTTGAACCGCAGTGCAAGGTTGTGCCTTTTTTGTCCCCTCTTGGCAGCAGTAGGGTGGGGCGGGAAACCTGCTGTGCCTGTCGGGAGAGGATATAAAAGGGGGCGGCCATCTTCCAGTGAGGTCGGTTCCGCGCTCAGGCACCTTAGGCCTGAGTGCGTGTGTGTCGCCTCCGGGTGCCCTAGGCCCGGAGGCCTGGTCGGGTTGTATCTGGGTGCCCAAGGCCCGGAGACGGAGCTGCTGTTCCATCTCAGACACCTTCAGTCTGGGGTGAGGTACTTTGGAGAAAGGCCCGGAGCCCAGCAGCCTTCGGCTGGGATCCGCCGGGGACTGAGACTCCCAGGGATCTGCCTTGCGAGGGGACCCGTATCCAGGACGAGGAGGCCAGGGAGGTGACCCTTTCTGGAGACCCAGCGCAGAGTCATGGTGACAGATGGGGCCTCTGGTAACTCTCTGGAGGGATGTTCTTGTCCTATAAAGGGCTAGTTCACTAACGGAAGGAAGTGAGTGTTCTTTAGGTCACAGTGGCAGTGACTTTCATCTTTTTCACCCGGTCAGTGTCAGTGACCAACTTCATGGTCTGTGGCAGAGACCGTGCGCCAAGCCTGTTTGTGCTAATCGGAACAGGAGAAAACCCAAATTCAAGTTTGTGCCTGGACCTCCTCCCACCTTATCTGACCTGTGTCTTGTCCCAACCTGTCTGCTCTCAAAGAGACTGTTTATTGTGCTAAAAAGAATAAATAAGAGTTGGACCTTTCAGTTGGTGTGGACAGTTGTTTACTGGGGAGAACTGAAGGCTTGTTTCTGAATACCACAGAAACGAGGTCAGCACTGGAGGTTTTTAAACACTGGCTGTAAGCAGGCCCGAGAAACTAACACCGCTCAACCTCCCCATCCAGGAGGGTACGGGCTTGTGGTACGGTGTGCCTCGTTCTTTCCTGCGGAGGAGCCAAGCAGAAGAAAAGCAGGTAAAGTCTGGGGTTGGTGCGCTACACGTGGGGGCTCGAGTCAGGGATGTGTTTGCGGCCACAGAGTGAAAATCCCCCCAGAAGCTGAACTTTTATTCCCCAGTGAAGTTCCGTGGAGGTCAGCCATGTTTAGAACTGCGCCACGAGGAGAACCCTGACTGCGTAGTTCGTGGGCGTGTCTATTCAAAAAAGCCCACGAGCGATGCAGGAGATGGGAGGAGTCTGACCATGTATGGAGTTACACGTGGGGACTTTGGCACGAAAAGGTCAGTGTGCGATGGAGCAGCAGATGGTCAGCATGTCGTCTCATGCATCATGGGTTCCAGCTTCTACAACCGTGAAGATGACCTCATTCGCTGCTTCGCTTACGGATACAGGAATTTGGCTCAAGCCCCGGGGAAGATTTGCCCTCTACGTGTGCAAGGACATGGAGGCCCTCGGTGTGATTTGTCCCGGCTGCTCGGGACTGGTGGTTCATCTGAAGCCATTCGGGCGATGCGAAAGCTGTAAGGAGTTTCTGTTCGAGGTGGAGCAACCTACAGAGAGGCCTCGGGCCTTCCACCTCAATTGCCTTACGGGCGCCACCACTCTGGAAGGAGGAATCGAAGCTTGAAAAAGCCACCCCTGCGCGCACTGACGAGACTTCGGAGGAAGTCACAGAGGAGATCGCTTTAGCGAGTGAGAAACCGGAGGATGCTGCTTCAGGTAACAGCAGAGTCTTTTCTCCCACCGCCCAAGAGGAAGATGGGTCTTGTGAAAGCTTCCCGCGGCCGTGGTGGAGCAACGCCCCAGCGCTTACCTGGAACAGATGTCTCTGAAGGGAAAAGTCCCGGATGTCCAAGTCCTTCTTCAAGCCGAGTTAAGCCAGGGGGAGAGACTTTGTTACAGGCCCCTAGCCCTGGGGATTTACATGCTAGTGAGTTGGCCAGAGTGGGTGAATCGTCCTTCACCAGGAATAATTTCCCTGCAGAGGAGTACGATACCTCTGACCTAGAGTCCGTTTCAGATGCGGGTGATGAAGCCGCAATTGATGAACTGTTTGAGAGGAAGGGATGGGATAAGATGCCCCTGTCCTTGTTCCATAAGCCTAGGGCCCACCCATGTCTACTGGGGAAAGTACACCCCGGGTGGTGGATTCCGAGCCTGAGGAGGGATCTGCCCCCTTGCCTGCCCTTCCACTGTTGGGAGCACCTGCTTCCGCCACTACTGCTACTACGAGACAGGTGTCACTGCGGGCCCCTGCAACTGGGCCGGTGGCAGTTAAAGTGCCTCGACACCCAGATGCTGTTGTTTTGCCTGGCGCAGAAGACCGTGCCACTATGCCACCACTGTCCCATTTACAGAGACTCTTCAACCAGAAGGTTGCCAGTGAATATGGGTGGGAGTATCCGTACCTACCCAAAGAACTTTTGTTTGAGGTTGAGGCCTGTAGAGATCGGTGGTACTCGGAGTTTGTGTGGACACACATTAAGGTACCTCAGGCCAGAAGGTACTTTTCGTGTTCACCTGCCGCCACTCTGCGGTTTAAAGATTGCAAAGCTGCTTGGATGTTGGGTCAGGACATTCATGCAGACAAAGTGCTTATCTGCCGGAAGGACAAGGACAATGTGGAGTATCACATAGATACCTTCGATAGACATTGGAAACCGCTTTTGTTGCCTGACCCACACTACTATTTGTGAGAGACCAGGCTCTTGTGTTTTGCGTTTGAACTTTTTTTCTTTCTCCAGGAACTTTGCCCCATGTTAAAGGGTATTTTACTCTTTGGAGGAGCGGGAGCTGTTGCTGTTTGTTGTTCTCCCTTCTCTTCCCATCGCAAAGATAACAAGGACTTTGGGGTTGTAGTTAGTTGAGGGCCACAGTTCACAGAGAAGAGAATTTCCTCGCCATGAACAGGTGTTCTGACCGCAGCACTACCACTAGGTGGCGGTGTTGCGCAACTGTTATATCGTAAGTCTTACACTACACTTAAGCCCTGTACACAAGATCGGATATCCTATGGATTCTAATCCGATGGTTTTGTCCATCGGAAATCCGATGAAGCTGACTTCCATCAGTCTTGCCTACACACCATCAGTCAAAAAACCGACCGTTCCAAACCCGGTGACGTAAAACACTCCGATGAGCCGAGAAAAATTAAGTTCAATGCTTCTGAGCATGCGTTGGCTTGATTCTGAGCATGCGTGGGTTTTTTATCCGATGGACTTGCCCATAGGCGATCGGAATTTGCTATCGGTTTTTGATCCATCGGAAAAATTTAAAACATGTTCTATTTTTTAAAACCGATGGAAAAAAGACCGATGGGTCCCATACACGATCGGTTTTTCCGATGAAAAAAGTCCATCGGACTGTTTTCATCGGTAAAACCGATCGTGTGTACAGGGCTTTACTTTTAGAGCGAAGAGGGTTTTCTTTAGGGAGGAACCTGTTCATTCTAAATTACATATTGTTAGATTGTGTGTTTTCTTTTTCCTCTGCAGGTGAATGACAAGCAAGACTGCTGAGTATGGGGTGGGTCTTAGCTAGTTCTGCGGTAGGGAATTGTAAATTTTTACTGTAATATTTGAGTGATCTTAAAATGTTTTATACATGTGTACATCCTCATTCCCATCTGTGTTTCTTTCTTTTCCCATGTTAGGTTCCGGCACAAACAAACAAAATCTTAAATTGTCATTTTTTTTTAGTTTGTCTCTGGATCTGGCTTATGTTGACTCTGGTTGAGGAGGCATAAATTGGTTTCAGACACTGGGGACCAGTGTTCACAAGTGAGGGGGATGTGTAGCGGGTGGTTACATTTAGGGGGAAGCATCTGAGTGGTAACTAGGCTCAGATGCACTAATTGTTAGGTTTCATGGACCATTTCTGTCCCTGGGAGATGGTACTGGTGTGTAGTTCCCTGGGGCCTATAGGTGGCGCTGTTGCCATGGGGCCGGGTTGAACCGCAATCGAAGGTTGTGCCTTTTTTGTCCCCTCTTGGCAGCAGTACGGCGGGGCGGGTAACCTGCTGTGCCTGTCGGGAGAGGATATAAAAGGGGGCTGCCATCTTCCAGTGGGGTCGGTTCCGCGCTCAGGCACCTTAGGCCTGGGTGCGTGTGTGTCACCTCCGGGTGCCCTGGGCCCAGAGGCCTGGTCGGGTTGTCTCTGGGTGCCCAAGGCCCGGAGACGGAGCTGCTGTTCCATCCCAGACACCTTCAGTCTGAAGTGAGGTACTTTGGAGAAAGGCCCGGAGCCCAGCAGCCTTCGGCTGGGATCCACCGGGGCCTGAGACTCCCAGGGATCTGCCTTGCGAGGGGACCCGTATCCAGGACGAGGAGGCCAGGGAGGTGACCCTTTCTGAAGACCCAGCGCAGAATCGTGGTGACAGATGGGGCCTCTGATAACTCTCCGGAGGGATGTTCTTGTCCTATAAAGGGCTAGTTCACTAACGGAAGGAAGTGAGTGTTCTTTAGGTCACAGTGGCAGTGACTTCCATCTTTTTCACCCGGTCAGTGTCAATGACCAACTTCATGGTCTGTGGCAGAGACCGTGCGCCAAGCCTGTTCGTGCTAATCGGAACAGGAGAAAACCCAAATTCAAGTTTGTGCCTGGACCTCCTCCCACCTTATCTGACCTGTGTCTTGTCCCAACCTGTCTGCTCTCAAAGAGACTGTTAATTGTGCTAAAAAGAATAAATAAGAGTTGGACCTTTCAGTGGTGCGGTGTGCCTCATTCTTTCCTGCGGAGGAGCCAAGCAGAAGAAAAGCAGGTAAAGTCTGGGGTTGGTGCGCTACACCTGTATTATTCCAAAGAGCCTTCCGTACCCACCAAGGAGCCTGAGGGACGTTGCATCCTGCTGCTGTTCTGTTGCTGTCAGGAGGACCGAAGACCCGGGTGTCGTGGAATCTGTGTACCAAGACACAGCAACGGAAGATACGGACACGGACTGTTCCGGTTGGGTGAGAGAGCACTTGCTCGTGAGGATAATATAGGATCTCTAGACCCAGTAACTGTTGTTCGGAACTAACGTTAGTGTCTGCAGTTGCACACCGGAGGGATAGTGCATTGAATAACACTAGTAGATTTGTTCTGGGTCACCAAGTTATCACTTTCCTTTATTCTTATGGATTACAAATCGTTCCCGAAGTGCACCACCGTTTGCTAGTGAAGATCTTTCTCTGCAGAACTTTTACATAGTACAGTCAGGCCTGACTTAGTAGTAGTAGTGACATTGCTGGGCGCCATTTTGCTCACGAGGGAGAAGAGCTGCAGCGGGGTTTGTTAGCTTCTTATTATAGAACTGTATATCTGTCTGTGTGATCAAACATTTCTTTCATTGCAGGGCTCTGCATATGTCTATGTATACTGTTTGCCTGATTAACCATTATTTTTAGTAAAGTACCGGGGTTAAGTATATCAGTTGTTGGTGTCATTTACTGTACAGGAGAAACGGTTAGTGATAGCTACGCCATACTGTTGTGTGCCTTTATTGTGGGATTGTGCTGCCAAGAATCACAGGTTACACAATCCCATCATCCCCTACTGACTGTGCCAGGGGAGGGTAGAGCCAATTGCCGGGGGTTGACAGTGAGTGTTACAGGGCCCGAAACAAATCAAACCGGCAGCCCTCTTAGCTGGGGGTATCGCTACACATGGCATAAGCCTCCTCAGGTGTGTAAACTCTTTTGGCCATGATGATGGTAATGGTGGCAGTACTGATGATGGGCCTGTGTGACGGTACTGCTGGTGGTAGTGACAGGTCACTGACGGTGGGCCTGTGTGATGGTACTGATGGCAGTACTGATGGCACGCCTGTGTGACGGTACTGTTGGATGTACTGACAGGTCACCGATGGTGAGCCTGGGTGACTGTACTGATGACAGTACTTATGGCGGGGCCTGTGTGACGGTACTTCTGGCGGTACTGACAGGTCACTAATGGCGGGCCTGTGTGGCGGTACCGATGGCGGTACTGGTGGCAGTACCGATGGCGGTACTGGTGGCGGTACCAATGGCGGTACTGGTGGCGGGCCTGTGTGACAGATCCAGATGGGCTGTGTGACAGATGGCCTGTGACAGTACTATGGTGACAGGTTCTCTTTATTGGGGGGGGCGTGTTGTGAACAATATTGTGTGAAATACAGTACTCAGACAGACACTAGATTACTCACTGATCCCTGCTCTCTTCTGACAGGTTCGGTGTGTGAGGAGAAAAAGCAGGGATCTCCTAGTGAAAGCTCTGTGTTTACACTTGTGACTGGCTGTGATTGGACAAGGGACACACGCCATCCCCGATCGCCGCGGTGCGCATCTCCTCTCTAAGGACAAATGTGACCAGCTGTGATTGGACACAGCCGATCACATGGTAAACAGCCAATTTCATTGGCTGTTTACAGTGATTGGGGATAGGCTATGTCCGAGTGACGCATGCCGTCCCGATCGACGCTCTGCATGCCCCCGCGGGTGTGCGAGCTAGCGGCTTATCCTGCTGCACGTCATATGACGCCCAGGTAGGATAACGCAACCACCGGCCGTCATTTTGCTATAGGCTGGGCGGGAAGTGGTTAAACATATGAACCATTCATATGTAGGCTATACATGTGGAATGTTTATATATATATATATATATATATAAATCTTTCTGTGTTATTGCCCCCCCCCCCCCACATTTTTGTAATAGGAGACTCCATGTGTTCTTCTTAAAAAAACACTCGTTGACTTATAACATGGTTTATACTGTCACAGCCTTGGGGCTGTTTAAAAGCTATCAAAAAGAAACATGCTCTATAGAAAGGGTTAAGCACTTGGTATACATTGCGGCTACTGAATGCTCTCTATTGCTTTCTTTTATTATATGCTTTATCTGCCTTGAGGTCTCATGATCTATTCTCAGGGGGATGGAGTGAGACACACGGCATTGCAGGGCTTTCCACCTTTTCTTTTGTCTGCTTCCTGCTTTACAAAGAAAAAAAGACCCTATCATTTCCTTGCAGACAGGCAGACGGGTTAGAAAAAATGCTCACAGTTCTGCTGAAGGCAAGTTCTCTTCCAGATGAGAGGGAGGAGGAGAAGGGGAGGAACAAGAGGTGATTCCCCTCTTTTCCTGTCTGTCTCCTTCACTCCCTGGATCCCACTCATTATAAAAATAAAATCTATACAATGACCCCAGCTGACTCACACTTGGAACTTCAATCACATAATTGCCTTTACTCTCTTTGTAACGTGTTTTATTTATGCCACCGCATACACAGTTTCACCCACACCGCTAATTCTGAGCCACGCCATTGATCAGACATTTTTTTCAGGAAAAACTCTGTGACAACTAACTAGGGATTAACACGGTCACAATATTGTAGCATCCTTGATTCTAGAGGTTAGTCCCTGGAAATTTGTCCGCCATGTTTTAAAAATTATGCAGATTCAGAATACATTGTTTATTTTTTTTAAACATATTTATTTCTTACCAACTGCCCTGTTTATACAACCATGGCCTGTTAAGATTAATGTTTTAAACAGGTATATTAATAATGCATAAATAGGTATTTTGTTACCTAATTAAGTAAACCTACATTATGGGATTGAGGGTACAATAATCCCTATACAGTTGTAAAAATTTCTTTATCTAAATGACATGTAGAAATACCAATATTTATGGAAATTGGGAAAGAGGTTACGTTGTTAAAGGTGGGGAATGGTAGGACTGTATTCAAAGGTAACAGATTTAATTGCACTTTTCATGACTTCCACGTTCTAATTAAAAAGAAGTCTCCTAAGATGATGATGGAATTCAAAATGTCTAACTAGGCAAGTTAATTCTTCCAAAATATAAGCATAATTAATAGGAAACCTGTCATGAGAGAGACATGGGTGCTGAATTGTTGACAGTTTTAAAATGATGTCTTTTTAATGTTAGTGCTTTGAGTCACTGATCTGGGACAAGTTTATATAAAGACTTCCTGACTTTTTATGGTCTACATACATGGTCTGGGTTAGCAACTCACAACGTATGAAGACAGGGTCAATTTAAAGTAGATGGAAAGACCACACAATAATTCACCTTTTAAATGTTGCCTCCCCTTACTCTTAAGCCTCATACACACTAATAGATTTTCGGATGACCGAACGTCTGTTTTTTGTTACATGCTAGTCTCATGTCAAAAGAGAAGAGGTTACTCATTATACGAAAATTCTCGTATGACAGAATACAACTTCAGATGTGACGTAATGTGTTGACTAGTTTTGAATGTATTCTTTCATTTCTGAGCATGTGTAGTCTTGCGCTTACGATCGGACGTTGAGTTCACGTACAGCAAAAATGTTATAGTCTGCTCATCCGGCTTTAGTCTGACGAAAAAAATGAATCGGCTGTCGAAAGCACAGTACTAACGATCCGAAAATCTGCATAAATGTTACTTCCGATTTATTATTAAATCATCATTTAAATGTATTTTTTCAATGTTTTCTTATGTGTTGACATGACCCATAGCCTGGATAGCCTTCTGAATCCCTGCTAATCCTATAGAGCAGTGAGCTCACTGGCATCCATAACTCTATGGCAGGGGTCTCCAAACTTTCTAAACGCAAGGCCAGTTTACTGTTCTTCAGACTTTAGGTGGGGCAGACTGTGACCTGTGGGAGTATGAAATGCCCCAGAATCAGTGGGAGTAAACCATGTTTCAGGCTTAATAGTCAGTTTATATTAGTGGGGAGAATTATGCTTAGTTGTTGGTATCAGTGGAAGGAATAGTTCTCCATCATTGGTGTCAGTGGATAGATTAATGCACCGTCTTTGATGTTAGTGAGAGGAATAATGGCCCACTGTTGATGTCAGTGGAAGGAATGGTGGCTTGTAATAGTGAGAGGAACAGTGCTCCAAGGGCTGGATAAAGGCAAGCAAAGGGCTCATCCAGCCCGCGGGCCACAGTTTGGAGGCCACTGCTCTAAGGCATTGTCAGCAAGCTGCATACCTCCGCCATGTAGCGATTTAGTGTTTATTTTCCTTATAAAGCTTTTAGCTTTGCTGGATAGTAAAGCTCCTGCTGTATTCGCCCTCATCGTCACCCTGACATCAGCATTGCAGGTTTCATTACCAGTACTGGTGTTTTGTCTCTGCCCCTTCTACACTTACCAACTAAGAAAACTTGTCAGCAGTGTCATCCCTGCAGTTTATGAATGGGCAAGAGTAGACAGGTGCAGAAATATGACACAAGTGTTGTTATCAATCAAACCTGCAGCACTGGTGTTAGTGAGGGGCAGAGGAACAACAGAAGCTGTGCAATTCAGCACAACTAAAAACCCAATAAAAAAATAAAAAATTGCTACAAGGCAGGGGTGACCACTGCCAGTGACAAACCACTCCAAACACATTCAGATGATGGTGCCCAGAATTTAGCTTTTACAACCCAGCAAATAAAATTTTCAAATACAGGTCAGCATTGGCATCCCCTACATTCCCTTCTAACGACATTATGAATAGAAAAAACTTCAAGAAAAGGAAGCTCAGGTGATGCAAACTCCTATTAGCTTAGGGCCGTAAACGTCTTTTGGATAGGTATTTACATTTCAACATTTGTACCTCTGTAAAGTATTTTTTTATGCAAGTGTAGCGCTACCCCCAGTTAAGAGAGCCGCTGGATTTTTGTTTTGGGCCCTGTGTACAGCACCGCCAACCCTCGGCAATTTACTCGAACCACTCTGGCACAGTTAGTCTAGGGGTTTCTCTAGTATCACAATCTAACAGTATATGCACACAATCTATCTGTATTGCATGGGTAACCTCTTTCCATAAAGGCAACACACTGATAGCAAGAGATAAAATATAACGTTTCTTTACTTCGGGTAAAAGGCATAAGGTTAACACATAACACACATATATCTGCAGAGTACTGCAGCAGAAAATCTAACACAGGCGACTACCCGCCAAGTACTACTTTCTCTATCTATGCGCCCTTATGGCGCAGCAACTTAAGCTCTGACTACAGATCAGGCCTGATCCAGATTTTCTAACTCAGTCTCTAGAAGAACAGTTTCTTCGCATGCAACTTGACTGGTGGTGCACAACAGGAACAGTTATTTGTAATCCAAAGGGTAGGAAAATAAAAAATAAAAAGGACAGAATGAACCACTCACAGGAGACTACTCACTCAGTTCCGCCACTAGTCTCCTGTGGGACAGGAAAAATAGAACCAGGAGGGCCAAGGCAGTCTCTAGGCCTAGTCAAAATACTGTTTATATGAATGAGCAGGTGCTCGCTCACCACTCCGGACGCGATCCCAGTCCGGGACTTCCACCTACTGTGTCTCCGCACACAGTGTCTGCAACGGCCGGGTCTCCGGTCCAACTGATGTCCAAACTCGATAAAGTCAGGTGCCACCCAGGCTCCGCAGTGGGGTGGAAGGCTCTCTGGAAGTTGTGCAAGGCCCTGGCTTCAGGCCCTGCACTGCAGCAGAACCACACAGGAAGACCTGTTGATAGCAGCACAGTGTCTAAAGAGAGCCAGAATAAACCCTGCCTCCCCTTTATATAGTCTGCCCCAGCAGTCTTTGCACGGGCAATGCACCCTGGGTGCTGCAAGATGTACTTGGAGATGTAGTCTCTCGTGATTAAAGGGGAATACCCCGCTACACACTCCCCCCCACTTTGAATCTTTGGTCCCCAAAGACAGCATCAACAATATGTACATAAAAGATAGTTCACAGTTGCAAAGGAACCTGGCAGGGGAATCTCCCACCTGGCATGGTGAGGAAGATTGTCCTGCCCACAGGCCATATAATTGGAAGTGGCCTGCCTAACTGTGCCACGGAGTGAGTTGGGGTTGCCCTCCACCAAATGTACAGTGCAGGGACCAGATGTGGGTATGGCCCTTCTTGAGGTTAGGACCGTGTCTTCGGAACTTTCTCCCATCCGATCATAAGTTAGTTTCCAGGGAGGATGAATGACTCTCTTCATTCTCTGCTCCTTGGGAGTCACAGTCTCAGCTACTCTTGGTTCTTCCTCTGGTACTGAAGCAGGAACCTCTTCTGGTAGTGAGGGTATGGGATCACATCTGGGGACAGCAGGGGCTAAAAGCCGTTTCACCAGATCGGTATAAGTCCCAACGATGAGTGAGCTTCTTGAGGACCCTGGCAGCCAGGGACAGACAATGGCCAGTGTCTCAAAGTTCTGGGGCTCCCCAGCCCTCAATGGATCACAGGACAACTTGATCCACAGACATCCATCACAAGAGTACTCTTCTGCTTGGATACCCTGAATCTTGGTGTCTCCCATCTCTTCCAGGGGCAGGTATGACAGGTACTTCTTGTAAAAGTCTCTGGTCATTAGGGTAACCTGAGCACCTGTATCAAGGATGGCTCTGGTGTAGATCCCTTCGATCAGAACAGGCACTACAGGCAGAGGACCTACCAATTGGGTAGCAGTCCTTTTGGAAACACCTGTAACAGCAGGCTGGCATACTTGGACTTGTGCTCTCTTCAGCTTCCGGCGCTGGGAATGCCGTTTCTGGCGTTGTTTGGAAGGCTGATAGGCGTTGTTCACTGAGACGGCATAAACTGCAGGTGTCCTCCACTGTTCCCTCGCAGGTTCAGGCAAAGTTATTTTTGAAGGCCCGGATCTTCTCTCCATTCTTGGGTCACTTCTCTGAGGCCTCCGCCAGCCTTCTGTCTCCATTAGTGGACTTGGACATACTCGCTGGTAGTGGCCTACACCTCCACAGTTGAAACAGACAATCTCTCTTCTCTTCTGTGGGGAGGTTGGTGTTGAACTGCTCTGGCGTGGTTCATTCTTAATTTCCTCGGGTTCATTCCTGAGTTTTTAGACAGGAGTGAGGTCAAAAGATCCAGCACCTGGGTCATTTGGGACTTCAGGATCTCCACTTCTGAGTCCCGTTCAGTAGCCATAGCTGATCTGACTCCCACCGCAGGGAGGGTAGTTGGTTCGGTATGTTGACTCCTCCTATTGTCTTCCAACATAGCCTCCTCCTCCCTGACTATCCGGATCAAGTCGGGGTATTCCAGGCTGCTCCCGTCCTGCCGGGTGCGTAGCATTAATGTGATGGGGTCCAAGGGTTGAGCTCCCCTTAACACCTGCTGGGCACGGGCCTCATCCACTTTCCTTGGATCGATCCCTTTCTTCAGTAGGATCTGATGCAGGATCTTATCCAGACGTCTTATGAATTCTGACAGCTTCTCTCCCTCCTTTTGGTAGCAGTGCTCCAGCTGGTAAGTAAGTTCAGTGACCTTTTCCGTCCCGCCGAACACATTCTGCAGAATGTCCAGATAATCCTGTGCATTGCAGTCTTTCTTGCTTAGCTTAAGGTTACGTATGGCCTCCAGAGCAGGCCCCTTCAAACTTTCAGTAATTCTTTGTTTTTTTCGGTGTTCTGGGACTTCCCATTCCTCTAGGGCCTGAGTGGCGCCGTCTAGCCACTCCTCAAATCCCTCTTCTCCCGAAGGTACAGGTTTCTTTCCAGAAAAAATCCAGAGTTTCCTGTATCCTGACATCGGGTAGTCTGTAGGGTCCTTTCTTTTTACACTTGGCCACAATCTCCCCCAGGACAGCGCATAATTCTGAGCTAAGGGTGGCAGGCGGTGACCCGGAGCTCTCTTTAGCCTTCCGGTATTCTGCTTTTGGGGACTGCGGTGGAGATACCTGTGGAGAAGATGGTTTAGGTGTCTGAACCCATCTTCCTGGTATGAGTGGCAGCGCATGTATTAAGCTATAGGTCTGATCATCCATTGCTTTTATACTTGGACCCTTGAAATGTTCTGGGATTTCCTTCATCCAAGCTATCAGTGCGTGGGTCATTGTGGCATTCATCCTGATATCCATCACCCATACCTTCTGTTGCGGGGACAGTGAGGTTAGTAACCACTTCACCGCTTCTTCTTGCCAGGTCCCTGGGAGTTCTATGACTACTGCCGCGGCTGAATCTGTGTAGGCCGCCTTGCACCACTGTTCTACTTTTAGTGGGTCCATGCTGGTACTTTTGGCGCGTTACTTGCTGTAACAGGATCCCGGACTCGAGAGCCCCCACGTGTAGCGCTACCCCCAGTTAAGAGAGCCGCTGGATTTTTGTTTCGGGCCATGTCTACAGCACCGCCAACCCCCGGCAATTTACTCAAACCACTCTGGCACAGTTAGTCTAGGGGTTTCTCTAGTATCACAATCTAACAGTATATGCACACAATCTATCTGTATTGCATGGGTAACCTCTTCCCATAAAGGCAACACACTGATAGCAAGAGATAAAATATAAAGTTTCTTTACTTCGGATAAAAGGCATAAGGTTAACACATAACACATATATATCTGCAGAGTACTGCAGCAGAAAATCTAACACAGGCGACTACCCGCCAAGTACTACTATCTCTATCTATGCGCCCTTATGGCGCAGCAACTTAAGCTCTGACTACAGATCAGGCCTGATCCAGATTTTCTAACTCAGTCTCTAGAAGAACAGTTTCTTCGCATGCAACTTGACTGGTGGTGCACAACAGGAACAGTTATTTGTAATCCAAAGGGTAGGAAAATAAAAAGGACAGAATGAACCACTCACAGGAGACTACTCACTCATTTCCGCCACTAGTCTCCTGTGGGACAGGAAAAATAGAACCAGGAGGGCCAAGGCAGTCTCTAGGCCTAGTCAAAGTACTGTTTATATGAATGAGCAGGTGCTCGCTCACCACTCCGGACGCGATCCCAGTCCGGGACTTCCACCTACTGTGTCTCCGCACACAGTGTCTGCAACGGCCGGGTCTCCGGTCCAACTGATGTCCAAACTCGATAAACTCAGGTGCCACCCAGGCTCCGCAGTGGGGTGGGAGGCTCTCTGGAAGTTGTGCAAGGCCCTGGCTTCAGGCCCTGCACTGCAGCAGATCCACCGCAGACCTGTTGATAGCAGCGCGGTGTCCAAAGAGAGCCAGAATAAACCCTGCCTCCCCTTTATATAGTCTGCCCCAGCAGTCTTTGCACGGGGCAATGCACCCTGGGTGCTGCAAGATGTACTGGGAGATGTAGTCTCTCGTGATTAAAGGGGAATACCCCGCTACACAAGCAACTATATTGCAGTGTAGCACCCTCCCAGACAGACTACAAGGGAAGATAGGCTAGTAGCTGTTGTGGCTCTTCTGTTATCAGTAGAGCAGCTTGTGATTACTTTGGGCTGCTCTTGACTCTGCAAGCTTCAGGTTTGATTGCCTTCCCCTGCTTTCTGGAGGCTTCCAGAATATAGTGGGTTTTGAGAATCGGGTGAGCAGCCTGAATATTTATGGGGTTCCAGCCAATCCCTGGGGGAGGGTGCTCAGAAGGTGGCTGGGAAGGTGCATAAAAAGTTTGGTGAGGAGAGATTCCAAGCCAGAAGGGCTGCTGTCCTTCTGGGCATCTCAACTAAAGATCCTGCCTGTCTTTGCTCAAGGTCCCAGCTGTGCATAACTGGGGGGCTATCTTGCTTCAACTTCTCTTGAGGCTAAAAGAGGGGTTTCACTGGGGACCCCGTCTGGAAGATTCACTTAGGGGACTGCTGTGTCTGGAGGGAGGCATCAGGGTACCCTAGGACACTGAGTACAGACCAGAATAAAGATTCCTAGTGACTGTTGCTGCTGTTAACCCCTGGTGCACTAACATTAAGGGCTTGTTTACACATGCTTCAAAATGTGGCTACGGACATGCTTTTTTAAAAGCTCTCTGAATGCCAATAAAAGCCCCTGTCACTAAATTAAATGGTTAGCTTACATTCCTGTTTACAAGTAGCTTTTTGCAATTTCTGCGCTTAAAAAATTATACACCATATCGCTTTCTTGGCGCTTCAAAGCATCTCCAAAGCCCCCATAGAGGTCTATGACAAAGCTCGCTTGAAGTACCTGCAGCTTTTGAGAGGTTTTTGTTCAGCTTTAGCCTCACTTTGTTTTGGAGGTATTGCAGGTATGAGATATCCCAGGAAGTACTACCGTGTTTCCCCGAAAATAAGACTTACCCTGAAAATAGGCCCTAGCGCTATTTTCCAGGAGGGTTGCAATATAAGCCCTACCTCGAAAATAAGCCCTAGTTTAAAATGCTTGTAAAATCCCATAATCCACTCTATTACAGTAGTATATAATGTACAATGTGTGTGTTTCTGTAATATAATTGAAGGGAAGAGAGCTCTGGCGGGTCACAGAAGCGCAGAGCGGCGCTATAACGAATGTATTTGGCACAATTGTATTACAGAAACACACACATTGTACATTATATACTACTGTAATAGAGTGGATTATAGGATTTTACAAGCATTTTAACTCTGTTCATACTACTAAGGCCCCATGCACACGAGACGCCGGTGCAAACTCTGCTGAACACACGTTTTTAAAGGCTAAAACCGGCGTTTAAAAACGCCCGTTTTGCCGCGATTTTAGCGGCGTTTTACCGCGTTTGCGTCTATAGGCGTTTAGTTAAGAAACATCATAAGACCCTCCCTAAGCTCAAAAAACATTATTATTTAACCATTTCAGCCATTTTGGGAGACCAGCAGCTGAGAGAGCAGCAGTGTACTTGTATTTAGCGTAGCACTTGCCACATCAGCTGCCACAAGCTGTGGATTGTCCACTTGCCACGTCACCTGATACGTCACCTGGCCACGTCACCTGCCACAAGTTGTGAATTGTCCACTTGCCACGTCACCTGGCCACAAGTTGTGGATTGTCCACTGGCCACATCACCTGGCCACGTCACCTGGCCACGTCACCTGGCCATGTCACCTGCCACGTCACCTGCCACAAGTTGTGGAATGTTCACTTGCCACGTCACCTGCCACGTCACCTGGCCACGTCACCTGGCCACGTCACCTGCCACAAGTTGTGCATTGTCCACTTGCCACGTCACCTGGCCACGTCACCTGCCACGTCACCTGCCACAAGTTGTGAATTGTCCACTTGCCACGTCACCTGCCACGTCACCTGGCCACAAGTTGTGGATTGTCCACTTGCCACATCACCTGGCCACGTCACCTGGCCATGTCACCTGCCACGTCACCTGCCACAAGTTGTGGAATGTTCACTTGCCACGTCACCTGCCACGTCACCTGGCCACGTCACCTGGCCACGTCACCTGCCACAAGTTGTGCATTGTCCACTTGCCACGTCACCTGGCCACATCACCTGCCACGTCACCTGGCCACGTCACCTGCCACAATTTGTGGATTTCCACCTGCCACGTCACCTGGCCACAAGTTGTGGATTGTCCACTTGCCACGTCACCTGCCACATCACCTGCCATGTCACCTGGCCACGTCACATGCCACGTCACCTGGCCACAAGTTGTGGATTGTCCACTTGCCACGTCACCTGCCACGTCACCTGCCATGTCACCTGGCCATGTCACATGCCACGTCACCTGCCACAATTTGTAGCTTTCCACCTGCCACGTCACCTGGCCACGTCACCTGCCACAATTTGTGGATTTCCACCTGCCACGTCACCTGGCAACATCACCTGCCACAAGTTGTGGATTGTCCACTTGCCACGTCACCTGCCACAAGTTGTGGATTGTCTACAGTGCAATGCAAGCAATTACTGTTTTTTTTCATATTTTTTTGATGGTTTTTCATCATTTGCCATCATTTTTGAGATTTCTAATGTAAAAAAATAGGTCACCTTTAAAAACGCTAATAAACGAAATCGTGGCAAAACGCCGGTACCGCGTTTTGCCGCGTTTAGCCGCGTTTTGCGTCTGAAACGTGGAAAACTTTTGCGTCTGAACCCATTTTTTTGCTTCTGGAAAAACGAGGTTAAACGCAACTGCCTAAAAACGGCAATAAACGAGACTGTGTGCATGGACACATAGGATAACATTGAATGGGTTCAGGAGCAGTTGAAAAAAGTGTCCAACTTCCTCTGAACACGCGTTTAACAGCAAATAACAGCGTCTCGTGTGCATGGGGCCTTAGGACAGTGCTGTCCACTCTCTGTCCTATGGCTGTTAGAACTCTTCTGAGAAGTACTGTACATGAGCCTTCTTCTGAGAAGTACTGTACATGAGCCAGAAGAATGTTGCTGTTTGCCTGGCTGCTGTGGGAAGAACCTGGGACAAAATCAGTGGCCCTTGCACGGGTAAGCACTACAGTAGCATGCTTTAGCACTTCAGAATGTCCTACCAGAGTAATTAAGGCCAGATTAGGCACTATTGACATCATCAGGTTTATGAAGCGCTTTATAACTATAATTTTTTTAAACTTATTTTCCACAAATCTTGCAACATGCCTCTGCCATTCAAGGTCTCCATATTATTGCTCAACTTTTGCTCTGTACAGTGTCAGTATTTCAGCTTGTTCAGTTTTTTTTTGCCTTCTAGAAACTTGCCGCCTATTTTTTCCCCACATTTCTGCCATCCTATTTTCTTGTAACCTCTCTGCCTCTGGTCATTAGTGTATCACATTTCTTGGCTACTTCCTTTGTGTTCGATCTCTGTGTATGGCTGTGTGCCTGTACTCCCCCTCTCCTGTACACTGTTCATGCAGCTTGTCAGCAGAAGACTGGAAGAAACTCTTCCTCCAGCCTGCTTATATATTGATCTTTCTGATGACTGGGGAGGAAAATAGTGGTTTCTCAGTCTTTTTCATGCAACATGTCCAGCTGCTGAGAAGCCAAGACCACTGACCTGCTTTTTTTGCCTTTTTGTCATTTTTCATTGTTTTTTTGTTTTTTTTTCTGAGACTGCTGTGCTTCCTCGTACATTAATCCGGCACTAGATACCTTCAGCACATTTGAGCCATCTACTGATGGCAGATAATACTCTGCACTGACTATTTGTTCAATCCCATCTGCTTCTGCCAGATCATTACCAGAAAACAGTTCATATAGTCACAAATGGATCTTTCTATTGAGCAGTCAGTGACAGTGATCTCTGGGGCAACATCATTTTTTAAAAATGCATTTGGCACCTGTACAGAACTGCATAAACGAGAAATTAGCAGCAGAAGGATTTAAAGCCCAACTGAACCTTGAGTTTAAATCAGCTAAGCACACTTCAGGTGCATTAGAACAGAAATGTGTGCAAATTCTTAGGCAGGGCCAGTGCTAGACTATTTTATGCCCTAGGCAAGTCCAACTACTTGCACCCCCAGCAAAAAATGAAAATAAATAAAGGCTGCAAATGCTGCCTGTGCAGGGATGGTTTCTGGTCTTCTTGTCAATGTTAGCCCCATGTGGAGACTGACTGGGGAGCTGGGAGGAAGTCATGTTGCGCACAGCATGGCCACCTTATTGGCTGGATACCTCTTCTTCAGAGCTCTCCAGCTAACATCATTCAATCTTGCAGTGGTATACGGAACGTCGGTGCAGTGTGTGGGGAACAGGACAGCCACCCTTCCCATGTTAAGGTTATAGTCGTGGACACAGAGGGGCTTCTCAACAACACCAGATACTGTGCAAATTTGGACTGCCATGTCTGCGTGAATATAAAACAGGACAAAAACAGCGCGTTTGTCCTTCCACTTCACTGCGAGCAATTCATTATTTCACAAGCAGGCTTTCTTCCCCTTTCCAAGTCATGTGTTTACAAGCCGTTGGGGGAAGCCCTCACATGCCTGATGAAGGAGTCCTGCGTGGCTCCTAAACATTGCTTTCTGCTGTAATGATGTGATCGCTGATTAAAGCTTTGGACGCATTTTTGGAGATCTTGGTGTGCAGGTGACATTACTCTCTCTGACTACACGCGGTTCCAGCAGGTGGTCGCTTCAACACCCACTTACTGTACAAATACAGCCATCTCTACAGGAATGTGTGCGTTTGAAATAGTGCGTTGGCCCCAACGATTAGGTCACACTGTGCTGAATAAGCCAATTACAAGATCAAATAAGCATCTAAAAAGTGGCACGCTTGTATAATAATTGTCCATGTACAAGTGGTACCCCTTACAGAATGTTGGGGGACATCAAGTCCCAAACTATCTTGCCACTACTCCCCATGTAGTCTGGACATCTGGGGGGGGCTCCACATGACTATCTTTCCCCTCGTAAATCTGAAAATAGCCTGTTGCCCTCATACAGAGAGAATTGGCATGCTTGCTGGGGAGATACTGTCCTGCAAGGCAGCCGGAAACATTAATGAGGGACTCATCTACGCAGATGTTTTGTTGGGGCGTATAGACATCTGTGAATTTCTGGTTAAGGTAATTTACGAGGGGCCAAATTTGTGGAGCCGATCATATTCAGGGTCACCCCCGAGGACGACAGAGTGTTGTTGAAATGCATAAATCGCATTATACTCTCACATCTATGCCTGGCCATTGCAGCAGAGAACATGGGCATATGATGAATTGGGTCTGTGGACCAATATGTCTCATTCTTTTTAGTAATGCCCATGTTGTGTGTTGGGCCCAAAAAAAATTTAAACTCAGAAACCATGATAGGATTCCATACGAATAGTCTGGCAGAGTTTGAATTTGGGTTGGCGAAGATGTACTGCTCGGCATATAAATTGATTTGGTGCACAATCAATCAATATAGCTCACCTATGAAAAACAGCTCAACAAAATCTACAGCGATTCAGCTGGAGCAAGCAAGTGTGTGCAGGAGGCAAGTGAAGGAGACTGTATATAGACTGTATATAGGAAGATGTCCCTGAGGTTGTTGCTGAAAGTTTTGCTGAAGTAAAGTGTGCATCCCATAGCTTCCCATACCTATCTATGTTATTAACCCTCAATAAATAACAAAAAACTAAGTCACAAACTTTTCTCTGACTCTGGGGTGCTTGTGAAGATTCGGTGTGCCTGGCTGTGCAAGAGTGGGGGGTCCTTGTTCATCAGCAGCCCTACAGGGTGTGCTACACATGATTCTGTGTGTTCGGCAACTTGTTAAAATATTTAGTTTTTTTGTTTTGTATAGAGTTGTAAAGAGTTAAAACTCTTATCAGGTTACACTTTGATGCCTATATCCTGCCGGGTAGATTTCCTTCACTTCCTTTAGTAGGGATGGAACAGGAAATGAGAAGAAATCTCTCTAAGTTGAATTGAAATCCTATTTCATAGAATGGTCATAGAAACATACAGGGGGTCCCCGACTTACGAATGCCCGACTTACGAGCGACTCCTACTTACGAACGGGCCTCAATGCCGGCTGCTTGTGCTCCACGATGGTCCCGGATACCTCAGAGCAGCTATCTTGCCACATTCCACACATTCCACACTGCAGTACTTCATGTACTGCATGGCCAGTAGAGCCCCAGAAGTGTCCGAAACATGCCACATTCCTGCACAGGCGAAAGCCGGAACATCTCACATCCCTGCACAGGCGGAAGTTACACTTACAAGCAGTGTTCCGACTCACAAACAGATTTCACTTACGAACAAACCTACAGTCCTTATTGCGTTCGTAAGTCGGGGACCCCCTGTACATATTGATTGTCCAAGTTGGTGGATTTTCCCTCATTCCCTTCTCTGGTGACAACTCTAAAATGTTGGACTATCCCTTTCTTTTTGTCTAAGTGACATTGGTCACCACAACAAATAGAGGGGAGAATCTCCCCAGCAGGGTCACAGACAGGAGGAAAAACCTGCCAGAAGGTCTAACCCTTTCCTACGCTAACCTGAATTGAAACCTTTATATAGCCTCTTTTAAATCCGTAAAAAAAAAAAAAAAAAAACAAGGTGGAAACAGCTGGCAAGAGTTTTGCCAACTTAACATGATACAGAGTTGGCACTGACAAATCAGGTAGGCTCCTTATCTACAGCTATCTCCCAGCTGAATATTTAAGCATTCAATTGTCTCGGTTTGTCATTTTAAAATTACACTTTCATGTTTGTTTATTAGGATCTTTACCGGTTTTACTTATTGGTTTAATTTAAGGCTCTTCTGATTATGATATATGACAAACAAGTGCATCTAAGACAAGCTGATGAATACGTTTGCAGTTTATCATTGATGCGCACATTATCTGCAATCAGCAAGCAATGTTCTCTGTTCAACTAAAAGTTATGGATGTAAATTGCGCTTCTAGCAACAAAGACATGAAACCTTTCTGTCTTTCCTTGACTCCAGGCATAAAATGCAATTGCTAAAAAACAATACCATCTTTCTAATTTTACCTTAATGTGCACAATTGGCATATACTGCAGTTAGTTTAAGCTAGGTTTGTTTAGAAAGGTAAATATACACTACAAAACAGTTATTTCTAAATTATTAGTGATATACAGTGAGGGAAAAATTTATTTAATCCCCTGTTGATTTTGTACGTTTGCCCACTGACAAAGAAATGATCAGTCTATAATTTAATAGTAGGTTTATTTTAACAGTGACAGACAGAATAACAACAAAAATATCCAGAAAATTGCATTTCAAAAAAGTTATGAATTGATTTGCATTTTAACCACTTCACGCAATTCGCATACCCATAGGTCGGTTCTTTGGCGCTAAATACCGGGGTTATGGCAGCAGCTAGCTGCCATAACCCCGGTATTTTCGGGAGCGACCTGCGTTTCTCTTTAAGATAAAAGTGGTCTCCGCTGACGATAAAAGTGATCTCCCTCCCGCCGCGCTCTGGTCATCTTCACCGCTTACCAAACCTGCCAGTAGCGGCGGAGACGATCGCGTCCTCTCCCATGGATGCCTGACTGCCGACTGAGGGGAAGATGGCCCCTGTTTGGCTCCATAGCATGGGAGGGCTGAAGCTATGTCAAACGTGACTTCCACCTATAGCTCTTAAAGGAGAATTTTTTTAAGAGACATTTTTTTATATTTTTTTGCTTTTTAGTGTAAATATGAGATCTGAGGTATTTTTGAGAGGTCCTGTCATGCTCTTTTTTTTCTATTACAAGGGATGTTTACATTCCTTGTAATAGGAATAAAAGTGACCCAAATTTAAAAAAAATTAAAAGACAGTGTCAAAGTAAAATAAATATTTTTTTTTAAAGTGCCCCATCCTGGCGAGCTTGCGTGTAGAAGCGAACGCATATTTGAGCAGCGCCTGCATATGAAAACAGTGTTCAAACAACACATGTGAGGTATCACCGCAATGGCTAGAGCGAGAGCAATAATTATAGCCCTAGACCTCTTCTGTAACTCAAAACATGCAACCTGTAGAATTTTTTAAACATCGTCTATGGAGATTTTTAAGGGTAAAAGTTTGTCGCCATTCCAAGAGCGTGCACAATTTTGAAGCGTGACATGTTGAGTATCAATTTACTCGGCTTAACATTATCTTTCACAATATAAAAAAAAATTGGGCTAGCTTTACTGTTCTATTTTTTAATTAAAAAAGTGTATTTTTTCCAAAAAAAGTGCGCTTGTAAGACCGCTGCGCAAATACGTTGTGACAAACCACCATTTTATTCTCTAGGGTGTTAGAAAAAAATATATATATATAATGTTTGGGGGTTCTAAGTAATTTTCTAGCAAAAAAAAAATATATATTTTAAATTTAACTTTAAAAAACAAGTGTAAAAAGGAGACTCGTCCTTAACCACTTAAGCCCCGGACCATTTCGCTGGCCAAAGACCAGAGCACTTTTTGCGATTCGACACTGCGTCGCTTTAACTGACAATTGCAAGGTCATGAATCGTGGCTCCCAAACAAAATTGACTTCCTTTTTTCCCACAAATAGAGCTTTCTTTTGTATTTGATCACATCTGCTGTTTTTATTTTTTGCGCTATAAACAAAAATAGAGCGACAATTTTGAAAAAAATTCTATATATTTTACTTTTTGCTATAATAGATGTCCCCAAAAAATCTATAAAAAAAATACATTTTTCCACAGTTTAGGCCGATACGTATTCTTCTACATATTTTTGGTAAAAATATCGCAATAAGCGTATATTGATTGGTTTGCGCAAAAGTTATAGCGTCTACAAAATAGGGGATAGTTTTATGGCATTTTTATTTATTTATTTTCTTACCTAGTAATGGCGGCGATCTGCGAGTTTTATCATGACTGTGACTTTATTGCGGACACATCGGACACTTTTGACACATTTTTGGGACCATTGGCATTTTTACAGCGATCAGTGCTATAGATATGCACTGATTACTGTAAAAATTACACTGGCAGTGAAGGGATTAACCACTAGGTGACGTTAAGGGGGTTAAGTGTGTCCTAGGGAGTAATTCTAACTGTTAGGGAGCGTGGCTACAAGAGACACGTCACTGATCGCTGCTCCCGATGAGAGGGAGCATACGATCAGTGACAGTGTCACTAGGTGTCACTAGGCAGAACGGAAAGATGCTTATTTACACTTGCTTCTCCCCGTTCTGCAGCTCTGTGCTATAAATATGCACTGATTACTGTGAAAATTACACTGGCAGTGAAGGGATTAACGACTAGGTGGCGTTGAGGGGGTTAAGTGTGTCCTAGGGAGTGATTCTAACTGTTAGGGGGCGTGGCTACAAGTGATCGCTGCTCCCGATGAGAGGGAGCATACGATCAGTGACAGTGTCACTAGGCAGAATGGGAAGATGCTTGATTACACTTGCTTCTCCCCATTCTGCAGCTCTGTGACCCGATTGTGGGACACCGGCGGACATCGAGTCCGTGGGTCCCGCGGGCACGGACACAGAGCTCACGGCAGGGGCGCGCCCGCACGCCGGGAATTTCAAAGTGACGTATATATACGTTACTTTGCCCAGCCGTGCCATTCTGCCGACGTATATGTACAGGAGCTGGTCCTTAACCGGTTAAGTGGTTATTGAGTGAAATAAGTATTTGATCCCCTATCAATCATTAAGATTTCTGGCTCCCAGGTGTATTCTATACAGGTAACAAGCTGAGATTAGTGATGAGCCGAACACCCCCGGGTTCGGTTCGCACCAGAACCCGCGAACGGACCGAAAGTTCGTACGAACATTAGAACCCTATTAAATACAATGGATGCGAACGTTCGAATTCTAAAGTGCTAATTATAACAACTATTATGCATGTTATTGTCCTAAAAAGGGTTTGGGAACCCGGGTTCTGCACCAGGGGACATGTATCAATGCAAAAAGAAGTTTTAAAAACGGTCATTTTTCGGGAGCAGTCATTTTAATGATGCATAAAGTGAAAAAAAAAAGTCAAATATTCCTTTAAATATCGTACCTGGGGGGTGTCTAAAGTATGCCTGTGAAGTGCCACGTGTTTCCCGTGTTTAGAACTGTCCCTGCACAAAATGACACTTCTAAAGGAAAAAAAAGCCATTTAAAACTTCTTGCGGCTTTAATGTAATGTCTGGTCCCGGTAATATGGATGAAAATCTTTAAGAAAAATGGCATAGCTACCCCATGACCCCCCCCCCCTACCCCAGCCCATTACCAGCCCCTTTGGGTCTTGTATGGATATTAAGGGGAACCCCGCACATAAAATAAAAAAGGCCCTATATACTCTGAACAGCCGTATACAGGCGGTGCATACAAGACAGGGACTGTAGGTTTGTTCTTATGTAGAATGTGTTTGTAATTTTGAACAGGTACATTGTTGAAGTGTAGCTCCAGCCCAAAAATCTGTTTTTAAACTTTTTGGGAAACATAGGTAAGGGTTATCACCCCTGTAACATTTGTTTTGCTGTCTGTGCCCCTGTTCAGAACATTTCACCTCACTTTCCGTCCCAATGACAACTGTTTTTGAAATGTGGTGTTTTTCTTGAAACAAGGATTGCTGATAAAGCATCAGTACAGAGGAGACACCTTTCTCCCATATTTATTCTTACAGGAGAGAATTTTTCTTCCTAGGGGTAGATTTCCTCTCACTTCCTGTTGTCTTCTTTCGTTTGCAAGTAGGAGTCGTTTGTAAGTTGGATGTTTGAAAGTAGGGACCTGCCGTATATACTCTGCAGAAATAGGCCCCTTAGTTGTTGGTGTTGGCACAACACTGTAAGCACTCACAGTTACTCTTGGTTGGTGCTGGAATGCCCTGCTGTCAACTATTATATCAGGAATTTTAATTACATATAATTCTTGAACAGTGGTAGTAAAAATTGGGGCTTTGATGGTGGTGCTGGTGCCACAACACTGTAAGCCCTGACAGTTACTCTTGGTGGGTGCAGCAATGGGCCCTGCTGTGAATTATTAGATCAAGAATTGTAATTGCATGCCCCTGTTGAACAGGGGCTGAAAAATTGGGCTTTTCGTGGTGGTGGTGGTGGTGGTGGTGTTGCCACAACACTGTAAGCCCTCAGAGTTACTCTTGGTGGGTGCAGGAATGGGCCCTGCTGTGAATTATTAGATCAAGAATTGTAATTACATGCCCCTTTTGAACAGGGGCTGAAAAATTGGGCCTTTCGTGGTGGTGGTGGTGGTGGCGTTGCCACAACACTGTAAGCCCTCAGACTTACTCTTGGTGGGTGCAGGAATGGGCCCTGCTGTGAATTATTACATCAAGAATTGTAATTGCATGCCCCTGTTGAACAGGGGCTGAAAAATTGGGCCTTAGGCACTGGTGGCACAACACTACAACCCCTCACAGATACTGTACTTGGAGCACAGCAATGAGCCCTGTTGCAAAGTATTGCTTCAAAAATTGTAATGACACGCCCCTGTTAAACAGGGGCTGAAAAATTGGGCCTTAGGCACTGGTGGCACAACACTACAACCCCTCACAGATACTGTACTTGGAGCACAGCAATGAGCCCTATGGCAAATTATTGCTAAAAAAATTGTAAGTACACGCCCCTGTAAAACAGGGGCTGAAAAATTGGGCCTTAGCCACTGGTGGCGGCACCCATAAACAAAAATGATCTTCCAAGCTATCATCATCAATCGTATCATTGAGGACTCGGAGGAGGAGGATAGCCAGTCAACATAACAGCACAGGCACTCAGCATCAGCATCAGTCTTGAAGGGACGTGACATGTTAAAATCAATTAGTCTGTTATATCAGCATCAGGTGTGTGGTAGCTGGTGGTGATCCAAGACTGGTTCATCTTGATGAAAGTCAATCGATCAACCGAGTCGGTGGACAGGCGCACCCTGTGATCCGTGACAAATCCTCCAGCAGCACTGAATGTGCGTTCCGAAAGAACGCTGGATGCAGGACAGGCCAGTAGCTCAATTGCATACTGTGCAAGCTCTGGCCAGTGATCCATCCTCAAGACCCAGTAAGCCAGAGGATTTTCGGTGGGGAAGGTGTCCAAGTCTGACCTTGCCCCTAGATATTCCTGCACCATGTTTATCAGACGCTGGCGATGGTTGCTGGAACCAATCATACTTTGGGGCTGCGGACTAAAGAATTGTCTGAACGCATCGGTCAGACGGCCACCTTCCCCACCGCTCCTTCTTTGACTGGCCGAAGCCTCAGCAACTCGTTGTCCTGGACCAGGAGTTTGTAACCTCCCAGTCTCTGGGAACGCGTTGCACAGACCTTTCTGCAAGGCCTCCCGGAGTTGTCTCATCCTCTGCTCCCTCTGCGACGGTAACATAAGGTCCGCAACCTTACCCTTGTACCGTGGATCAAGGAGAGTGGCCAGCCAGTAATGGTCCCTCTCCTTGATCCGAAGAATACGAGGATCCTTCCGCAGACTTTGCAGGATCAGGGAGGCCATGCAGCGTAGGTTTGCTGAGGCATTCGCTCCGGAGTCCTCTGGGTCACTAAGGACGACATGATCCGCAGTCACCTCCTCCCAGCCACGTACAAGTCCACTGGTTTCTTGGGACTGTAAATCATCCCTAAAAGACTGCTGCTGATGATGCTGAGTGCCAGCCTCCACCTCCATGCTGACACAATCCTCCTCCTCCTCCTCCTCCTCTTCCTCTTCCTGTGCGATGGGTGGGACAGAAGGAACACTGTCTGGGTAAAGGGGGCCTTGAGAGGCAAGGAAGTCCTCCTCTTCCTGCCTCTGTTCTGCCTCAAGTGCCCTGTCCATTATTCCACGCAGCGTGTGCTCCAACAGGTGGACAAGAGGTACAGTGTCACTGATGCATGCACTGTCACTGCTCACCATCCTCGTGGCCTCCTCAAATGGTGCCAGGACAGTGCATGCATCCCTGATCATGCCCCACTGGCGTGGAGAAAAAAAACCAAGCTCCCCTGACCCTGTCCTGGTGCCGTAGTCGCACAGGTACTCATTGATGGCCCTCTGCTGCATGTGCAGCCGCTGCAGCATGGCCAACGTTGAGTTCCACCTGGTGGGCATGTCACATATAAGGCGGTTCTTGGGCAGGTTCAACTCCTTTTGCAGCTCAGCCAGGCGAGCACTGGCATTATAAGATCTGCGGAAATGCACACAGACTTTCCTGGCCTGCCTCAGGACATCCTGTAAGCCCGGGTACCTGCCCAAGAACCGCTGCACCACCAGGTTAAGGACGTGAGCCACACAGGGCACATGGGTCAGTTGTCCCTGTCGGAGGGCGGAGAGGAGGTTGGTGCCATTGTCGCAAACCACCATTCCTGGCTTAAGCTGGCGTGGCGTCAACCACCTCTCGGCCTGGCCCTGCAGAGCAGACAGGACCTCTGCCCCAGTGTGGCTTCTGTCCCCCAAACACACCAGCGCAAGCACGGCATGGCATCTTTTTGCCTGCGTACTTGCGTAGCCCCGTGAACGGCTACGGAGCACCGCTGGTTCATAGGACAAACCACAGGAAGAGGCCATGGAGGAAGAAGAAGAGGAGGGGGTGGAGGAGAGAGGTGTGTCACAACCAGTAGTAGCATTTTGGAGGCGTGGCGGTGGGACAACCTCCAACACTACTGCACCTTGTCCTGCATCCTTCCCAGCTGCCAAAAGAGTGACCCAATGGGCCGTGAAAGAAAGGTAACGTCCCTGTCCATGCCTGCTGGACCATGAGTCAGCGGTAATATGCACCTTACCGCTGACCGCCCTGTCCAGCGAGGCCAAGACATTGCCTTCCACATGCCGGTAGAGAGCCGGAATAGCCTTCCGTGAGAAAAAGTGGCGTTTGGGAACCTGCCATTGCACAAACTCACGGAAGGGGGCCGAGTCTACCAACTGAAAAGGCAGCAGTTGAAGCGCTAGCAATTTAGCCAAGCTAGCATTCAACCGCTGGGCATGTGGATGGCTGGGAGTGAACTTCTTTCGACGGTCCAGCAGCTGGGGCAGGGAAATTTGCCTGCTAGAATCGGACGTCAGTGTACTGCTAGCAGAGTGGCCGCAAGTACTTGGCTGTGACACGCCTAATTCTACACCTTCATTCCTCTGAGTGCATGTTTCAGAGAGGACTGAAGTTATAGTGGGGTTGGAGATCCCAGCTGATGCGGTGCAAGGAGAGGTCCGCTTTGTTCTTTGGTGTGGGTCTTTGAGGTAGGCTTGCCAACGAGCTGCATGGCAGGTCAACATATGTCTGGTCAGGCATGTGGTACCCAAGCGGCTGATGTTTTGGCCACGCGATATACGCTTGAGACATATGTTGCAAACAGCAGCTGTGCGATCTGATGCACTAGCCTCAAAAAAGGCCCACACCAAGGAACTTTTTGAATGACGGGCAGAGGCAGCGCCCTGCACAGGCGGAGCTCTGCGGTGTGATTCCGTCGGTGTACTGCCCTTACGCTGGCCACCAAAGGGCATCCTGTCTCGTTGGAGATGTGCCTCCTCCTCATCCTCCTCCTCCTCTCTCCTATTAGGCACCCACGTGGAGTCAGTGACCTCATCATCCCCTCCCTCCTCATCACTGGAGGCAATCTGGCAGTATGCTGCAGCTGCTGGAACATGACTGCCAGATTGGTGTCCTTCTTGAGCATCCCCTCTGTCTGCTCTCACCCTACTGCCTTCTTGTAGCTGGGTTTCATCATCAGACCCTTCGAAACGCTGGGCATCCTCCTGGAGCATGTACCCAACACTGTGCTCAAACAGTTCGGGGGACTCCTCAGGAGGAGGACATGGTGGGTCTAGGGAAGGAGTGACTGATGATGAGTCTGACATTGATACCAGGGAAGAGGACGCTTTGGCAGCTGCTTTGCCAGTACCCTGAGCCTGGGTGAGAGAGGATGAGGAGGAGGAGGAGGGCTTGGTCATCCACTCTACCAAGTCTTCGGCATGATGTGGCTCAACATGTCCAGCTGCCGAAAAGAAGGACAAGCGTGTCCCATGGCCATGTGCTGATGACAATGCACCGCGTCCACGACCAGCACTGTTGCCCCCAGACACAGAGCCTGCTTGCCCTCTTTTATTGCCTCCTGACTGTCTGCCTCTCCTTGTTTGCCTTCCAGACATTCTAATAGATGGCCTGCAGGGAGATGGGAAAAAAGCAATAAGGGCTACCTTCAGGTGTCCTTCTCTGTCCCTTGAAACAAGGACTTGCACAGTGAAAGAAACTGACACTCTCCCTACCTACAGTTTTCTGTCCCTAGAAAAAATGTTTTTTTTAAGCACAATATAGCACAAGGAGAATTCACTCACTGTCCTTCCAGGTCCCTAGAAACAAGGACTTGCACAGTGAAAGAAACTGACACTCTCCCTACCTACAGTTTTCTGTCCCTAGAAAAAATGTTTTTTTTAAGCACAATATAGCACAAGGAGAATTCACTCACTGTCCTTCCAGGTCCCTGGAAACAAGGACTTGCACAGTGAAAGAAACTGACACTCTCCCTACCTACAGTTTTCTGTCCCTAAAAAAAATGTTTTTTTTAAGCACAATATAGCACAAGGAGAATTCACTCACTGTCCTTCCAGGTCCCTGGAAACAAGGACTTGCACAGTGAAAGAAACTGACACTCTCCCTACCTACAGTTTTCTGTCCCTAGAAAAAATGTTTTTTTTAAGCACAATATAGCACAAGGAGAATTCACTCACTGTCCTTCCAGGTCCCTGGAAACAAGGACTTGCACAGTGAAAGAAACTGACACTCTCCCTACCTACAGTTTTCTGTCCCTAGAAAAAATGTTTTTTTTAAGCACAATATAGCACAAGGAGAATTCACTCACTGTCCTTCCAGGTCCCTGGAAACAAGGACTTGCACAGTGAAAGAAACTGACACTCTCCCTACCTACAGTTTTCTGTCCCTAGAAAAAATGTTTTTTTTAAGCACAATATAGCACAAGGAGAATTCACTCACTGTCCTTCCAGGTCCCTGGAAACAAGGACTTGCACAGTGAAAGAAACTGACACTCTCCCTACCTACAGTTTTCTGTCCCTAGAAAAAATGTTTTTTTTAAGCACAATATAGCACAAGGAGAATTCACTCACTGTCCTTCCAGGTCCCTAGAAACAAGGACTCGCACAGTGAAAGAAACTGACACTCTCCCTACCTACAGTTTTCTGTCCCTAGAAAAAATGTTTTTTTTAAGCACAATATAGCACAAGGAGAATTCACTCACTGTCCTTCCAGGTCCCTGGAAACAAGGACTTGCACAGTGAAAGAAACTGACACTCTCCCTACCTACAGTTTTCTGTCCCTAGAAAAAATGTTTTTTTTAAGCACAATATAGCACAAGGATAATTCACTCACTGTCCTTCCAGGTCCCTAGAAACAAGGACTTGCACAGTGAAAGAAACTGACACTCTCCCTACCTACAGTTTTCTGTCCCTAGAAAAAATGTTTTTTTTAAGCACAATATAGCACAAGGAGAATTCACTCACTGTCCTTCCAGGTCCCTAGAAACAAGGACTTGCACAGTGAAAGAAACTGACACTCTCCCTACCTACAGTTTTCTGTCCCTAGAAAAAATGTTTTTTTTAAGCACAATATAGCACAAGGAGAATTCACTCACTGTCCTTCCAGGTCCCTGGAAACAAGGACTTGCACAGTGAAAGAAACTGACACTCTCCCTACCTACAGTTTTCTGTCCCTAGAAAAAATGTTTTTTTTAAGCACAATATAGCACAAGGAGAATTCACTCACTGTCCTTCCAGGTCCCTGGAAACAATGACTTGCACAGTGAAAGAAACTGACACTCTCCCTACCTACAGTTTTCTGTCCCTAGAAAAAATGTTTTTTTTAAGCACAATATAGCACAAGGAGAATTCACTCACTGTCCTTCCAGGTCCCTAGAAACAAGGACTCGCACAGTGAAAGAAACTGACACTCTCCCTACCTACAGTTTTCTGTCCCTAGAAAAAATGTTTTTTTTAAGCACAATATAGCACAAGGAGAATTCACTCACTGTCCTTCCAGGTCCCTGGAAACAAGGACTTGCACAGTGAAAGAAACTGACACTCTCCCTACCTACAGTTTTCTGTCCCTAGAAAAAATGTTTTTTTTAAGCACAATATAGCACAAGGAGAATTCACTCACTGTCCTTCCAGGTCCCTAGAAACAAGGACTTGCACAGTGAAAGAAACTGACACTCTCCCTACCTACAGTTTTCTGTCCCTAGAAAAAATGTTTTTTTTAAGCACACTATAGCACAAGCACAAAACACACTGACACTCTCCCTACCTATCCTTCTCGTTCCCTAAACTAAAGGAATCCAGGTTAAGCAAGAAAGAAATAAAAGTCACTGTCCCTGCCTATGCTGCTCTATCCCTGCTCCGGAACACACTACACTAGGCCGCCGTGCTGGCGGCCTTTTATAGTGTGGGGCGTGTACTAAACACCCTCAGCAATAATTGGCCACAGGCATCCTGCCTGTGGCCAATCATTGCTCTCCTCGCTGCCGGCGCTGTGATTGGCCAAGCATGCGGGGTCACAGTGCATGCTTGGCCAATCACAGCGCCTGGATGACACTGCGATGGCGTAGTGCATTGTGGGCCGTTCGCGTCACTCGAATTTGGCGCGAACGGCCCAAATCGTTCGATCTTCGTCGAACGATCGAACAGCCGATGTTCGAGTCGAACGTATGTTCGACTCGAACACGAAGCTCATCCCTAGCTGAGATTAATAGCACTCTCTTAAAGCCCCCGTTCAAATCGAGGTGATTTGACATCTCAAATCGCATGCCAAACTGCCACCTATTGCCAGCAACGGCACCGCCCAATTCGGTGTGATGCAGACTTTGCAGCACCACATTCCCAAAAGTAGTTCCTGCACCACTTTTGGTGACTTTGGGGGCAATTTCAATAGACATCTGTGCAGGAACCTGGACTGAAATGCCGGTTTGAAATCATGAGAGTTCAGCTGAACTTGCACGATTTCAAACCCGCATTCAGTGTGAACCCAGGCAAAGGGAGTGCTCCTAATCTCAGCTTGTTACCTGTATAAAAGACACCTGTGCACAGAAGAAATCAATCAATCAGATTGCGATCTCTCCACCATGGCCAAGACCAAAGAGCTGTCCAAGGATGTCAGGAACAAGATTGTAGACCTACACAAGGCTGGAATGGGCTACAAGACCATCGCCAAGCAGCTTGGTGAGAGGGTGACAACATTTGGTGCGATTATTTTCAAATGGAACACAAAAGAACTGTCAATCTCCCTGGGTCTGGGGCTCCATGCAAGATCTCACCTTGTGGAGTTTCAATGATCATGAGAACGGTGAGGAATCAGCCCAGAACTACATGGGAGAATTTTGTCAATGATCTCAAGGCAGCTGGGACCATAGTCACCAAGAAAACAATTGGTAACACACTACGCTATGAAAGACTGAAATCCTGCGGTGCCCGCATGTTCACCCTGCTCAATAAAGCACATGTACAGGCCTGAAGTTTGCTAATGAACATTTGAATGATTCAGAGGAGAGGTGGGTAAAAGTGTTGTGGTCAGATGAGACCAAAATTAGGCTATTTGGCATCAACTCAACTCGCCGTGTTTGAATGCAGCTAGGGTTCAAGGGAGAGTATGAAGAGAAGGGGAGGAAAAGGTCAATACTAATAGGTGCCATTTGTAAATGTGAAAGTCTTCAAAGACGCCATTAACTTTGACGGATGCAGAAAGGGTGGAGCAAATGGCACTAATCCATGTCATTAAGTCAGCTCACAGGAACTATGGCCTTTTTTTACATCTGTCAATAGGAAGAGATATGGTGTATAATAAGGATTAGCTCAGGTGCGTTTGCAACTAGCACTTGCAGAGCCCGCCAGGAAGTCGGCACTGCACAGCGCTAATCACAGACAGTGAGACACTTCTCGATCTCCACAGCCGCTCATCGGGAAAATGTCTCACTGCCTGCGATTAGCGCTGTGCAGTGCCGACTTCCTGGCAGGCTCTGCACGTGCTAGTTGCGAAAACGCCTGAGCTCATCCTTAGTGTAGCAGAGGAGAAAGCCATTACCCTTTTCAGTTTGCACTGTTCATGAAAACAGTGGTTATTTCACTAGAAAAGACTCCCGTAAAGTTTGATAAGTGAATATGCTGCTTATCCCCGGGGAAAGTGCATCAGAGGTACAATTATATGGGAAGCAGGTTTGCACCTGTGCGTCTTCCAAATAGCAAACACTCTTTAGGCGGCTGTTTTTTGAATGTTCGGCACCAGGGGTGCTAACATGTCTTCAGCCCACCTTGCAAACAGTCTGTAGATAAACAAATAATAGACATGGAAAGAAAGAAGTTTTTCTTTGCCCCATGAGAATGAATAAGGGATGTCTCAAGAGGCAGCGAGAAGGAGCTTCTTATAACTGAAAGATGGCAATGTCATTGCTTGACAATGAACAAGACTTGAAAAAAAGCACAGCTATTCCAACTGTGCTCAACAGATGGCAGTACATATACTTACACACCACAGTCAATTGTGCATTTGGCATTTATTTATCAGTATTATACTAAACATAGCACTTTGGTTGTTCTGCTGTACACAAGTTTTGTATATGTAAAAAAAAAAAAAGTAAAGCATTCTAAAACTGAGCATGACTAAGCCCAGTAATACATTTTATCAGGTGTGGAGGGGTTAGCTCGGCAGCGGGTGTGTGTGATCCCCTGGATGGGCTCCCCACACAAAAACAGGCCCAGCAGACGGAGGTTGTGGTTTTCAAGATCAAAAAGGTGCGGTTTATTTCTCTATTTACAGTGACAAAAAAACACAGCAAAGCAAAAAGAAACATAAACAAAATAAACCCTGGTCAGCTTGACCTCTGACTAAACATGCAGGTTTCCTAACTAACAACTGGGATCAGCCTGGTGCTGTCCTAGTCCCTAAGTCCCTGGTTTAGTAAATGTCCAAACAAATAGCCACACAGGCTTTGTCTCACCGCACAGGGGTTCACTCTCCCTAGACAGTCCACACAGGTCTGGTTCCAGGCATGAGCAAACACCTAATGAAGCTGGGAGTTTTTATAGAGGCCTTAAACGAGCTGACAAGCTTCAGCTGGTCTCATCAACTCCCTGCCTGCACGACGCCCAGCACTCTCCCTAGAGGTATGAATCATCCATGAGCCCACTAGCCTCAGCTGGGCTTCATCAACTCTCTCCCTAGTTGTATAAGTCGGCATAAAGCCTGAATCTGGGAGAAATATACCTACCCCCCTGGATGCAACCAGGTGACTTTACCTTCCTGCTGTCACATACCCCCCCTCTTGTTTTAACCTTGGGGTTGGAACACCAGCAATCAGGCATTCATGTACTCGAGACAAAGCATCCACATTCCCCATTTGAACGCCAGGGTGATGCTTTACTGTGAAGTTGAATTCCTGTAGGGCCAGGAACCACCTATTTACTCTTCTATTTGTCTCCTTGTTTTGAGCCATCCACTTTAACGGAGCGTGATCCGTAACCATGTCAAAGTGCCTACCTAGCAGATAGTACCGAAGGGAATCTAGAGCCCACTTCACCGCTAAACACTCCTTTTCAACCGTGGCGTAATTTACCTCATGGGACTTCAACTTCCTGCTGAGGTAAATGACTGGGTGCTCTTCCCCGTTCCAGACCTGGGACAATACTGCTCCTAACCCCACATCTGACGCATCACTTTGTACGACAAAGTCTTTAGAGAAGTCGGGTGAGTACAACACTGGCTGGCTACATAAGGCTTGTTTCAAGAATTGGAATGCTGCCTCAGCCTCGGGGGTCCATTTAATCATGACCGACCCTTTCCCTTTCGTCAGGTTGGTTAGGGGCACAGCCTTAGAAGCAAAGTGGGGAATGAAGCGCCGATAATAACCCGCGATTCCCAGAAAGGCTCGTACCTGCTTCTTGCTGTTGGGACGTGGCCAACTCTGGATGGCCTCGACTTTGTTGAGTTGGGGTTTTATTACTCCCCTGCCAATGGTGTACCCAAGATATTTGGCCTCCTCCTGCCCAATGGTACACTTCTTGGGGTTAGCCGTAAACCCCGCTTCCCGGATAGAGTCTAGGACTGCTTGCACTTTTGGCAGATGTGAGGCCCAATCTGTGCTATGGACAATTACGTCATCCAGGTAAGCCGCAGCATACTTCCGATGGGGCCTCAGTATCTGGTCCATTTTCCGCTGGAATGTGGCCGGCGCATTCTGTAACCCGAACGGCATTCTCTTATATTGGAACGCCCCGTCTGGGGTTACAAATGCGGTTTTCTCTTTGGCCGACTTGGCCAGGGGAATTTGCCAATACCCTTTTGTGAGGTCAAGAGTCGTCATGTATCGGGCTGTTCCCAGCCGGTCGATCAACTCATCTATACATGGCATGGGGTAGGTGTCAAATTTTGTAACTTTGTTCAACTGACGAAAATCGTTACAAAATCGCCAGCTCCCATCCGGTTTAGGCACCAACACAATGGGACTAGACCAATCACTTTGGGACTCCTCTATCACCCCTAAGTTCAGCATTTTCTGTACTTCCTCCCGTATTGCCTCCCGTCGGGCCTCTGGGATCCGATAGGGTTTTAACTTCACCCTTTCACCGGGCGGGGTAATAATATCATGCTCTACCCCAGATGTTTGTCCCGGCAGCTCAGAGAACACCTCCTTGTTGCGAAGCACAAACTCCTTAACCTCCTGTTGTTGGGGTTGTGACAAGGTGGCTGCTATTCCAACCTCCGGAATCACGCAACCAGTTTGAGCTGGTGACCAAGTTTCTGCGACTAGGGACTCTCTATCCCTCCAGGCTTTCAACAGATTAACGTGATAGATCTGTTCGGGCTTTCGCCTTCCTGGTTGTCTGACCTTGTAATTCACTTCGCTCACTTTTTCCATTATCTCGTAGGGGCCTTGCCATTTGGCAAGGAATTTACTTTCAACCGTAGGGACAAGTACCAATATCCTATCCCCCGGGGAAAAGGTACGGGTCTTGGCTCCACGGTTGTACACTCTCTGCTGTGCCAACTGCGCTTGGGCCAAATGTTCCTTCACGATGGGCATTACCTGTGCAATTCGATTTTGCATCAGGGCGACATGCTCAATCACACTCCTGTGGGGAGAACTCTCACTTTCCCAAGTTTCCTTGGCAATATCCAACAGCCCTCTTGGGTGTCTCCCATACAGTAACTCAAAGGGGGAGAATCCCGTAGAGGATTGGGGCACCTCCCTAATAGCAAACATCAAATAAGGAAGTAGACAGTCCCAATCCTTTCCATCTCTATCCACCACTTTCTTCAACATTTGTTTTAGGGTTTTGTTGAATCTTTCAACCAGCCCATCGGTTTGGGGGTGATACACAGACGTACGCAATTGCGTCACTTTGAACAATTTACACAGCTCTTTCATAACCCGGGACATAAAGGGTGTACCTTGGTCCGTAAGCAGTTCTTTACAAATACCCACCCGGCTAAAAACAAGAGATAGCTCTTTGGCTATGGTTTTGGCCGAGGTATTTCGGAGAGGGATCGCTTCTGGATAACGGGTGGCATAGTCCATTATAACTAATATGTACTGGTGCCCCCTAGCGGATTTGATTATAGGACCTACCAAATCCATTGCGATCCTCTCAAACGGGACCTCAATGATGGGTAGAGGGACCAGCGGGCTATGGAAATGTGGCATCGGGGCCGACCTCTGACACACAGGGCAGGAGGAACAATAATTTTCTATGTCCTTCATCACCCCAGGCCAATAGAATCTCTGTAATACCCTCTCTCGGGTTTTCTCTGTCCCCAGATGACCTCCAAGAATGTGCCCATGGGCCAACTCCAACACCAACTTCCTGTAAGGTTTGGGCACCACAAGCTGCTCAACGGTTTCTTCTGCCCTTTTTGCCACCCGATACAGTAGGTCCTTCTCTACGCTGAAGTATGGGTAAGTGCAGGTATTATCTGGGTTCACTAACTCGCCATCTATTTCCACTACGTTTTCCCGTGCCTTTATTAGGGCGGGGTCTTTTAACTGTTCTGTGGCAAAATTTTCCCTGTGAACCTCAAGATCAGAAAACTCCACAGACGGTAGGTTTTCGTCTGAGGAGGTGGGCTCCTCTCCAGTTTCTTGAGTCTCGCCTTCCAATACTGACAAGGGAAATTCTGCAGAGTCCTCACCACTCTCAGAGGAGTTCTGGCTATCACCTTCCTGGTACATAGGGGCACCAGTGGGGGGCTCAGGATCATCCCACAGTTCCCAGAACTTCGGAAAATCCCTTCCCACAATGGCATCATGCGGTAATTGAGATACTAACCCCACTGGATGAGAGAGGGTACCTTTGGGGGTCTTGAAACACACTGTAGTCACTGGATACTCTCGGGTGTCCCCATGCACACAAATAACAGCTACCTTGCTATTCCCAGAGACCTCTGTTTTAACTAATTCAGCCTTTATCAGGGTCACAAGGCTACCTGAATCCAGTAATACCACAACATTTCTACCATTAATACACATTTTGCATAAATGTTTCTCAGTTCCCCGAATGGCAGTGCATGCGACTGTCGCACACAGCGACTGACGTCTGTCCGTCAGAAAGTCACAGTGCATGGGTTCCTCCACAACCGGGCAATTTGCTGCAATATGTCCCGCTTGCCGGCAGCGGTAGCAAACAATCCATTTGGCTGCCTCTTGAGCCCCTGACTTCCCAGGCTGTTCTTGCCAAACTTTGGGTAGAGCTCCCACCCTCTCACTCTCTCCACCCTCACCCCTTGGAATCCTCTTATCCGCCCCTGGGGATGGTCTGGTCTTAGGGTGGAAAGTCCGAGAGTCTCTGGAAGAGGCCGTCAGGTTCTCTGTAGCCAAGTATTTCTCTACACGATCCACAAGACCACCGGCCGTCTCTGGGTCTCCATGGCTTACCCACTTTTGGATGGCAGTAGGAAGAGCTCTCAAAAACCGATCCATTACAACACGTTCCACAATCTCTGGTGCGGACAAAGTCTCTGGCTGTAGCCACTTCCTGCTCAGGTGAATGAGATCATACATTTGAGACCTGGGGGGTTTTCCAAGCTGGAAAGTCCAGTTATGCACACGCTGAGCCCGGACAGCCAGGGTGACACCCAGCCTTGCCAATATTTCAGCTTTTAGCATCACATAGTCTTTTGCTTGGTCAGGCTCTAGGTCATAGTAAGCCTTCTGCGATTCACCAGTTAACAGAGGAGCCACCAGTCCAGCCCACTGCTCCTCAGGCCACTTTTCTCTTTCAGCAGTCCTTTCAAATGTGGTCAAAAATACCTCTGGATCATCCTCTCCAGTCATTTTTGTCAATAAACGACTCACCCCAAAGGACGCGGTATTAGTGGGACGGCTTTCCTCACTGGTCTGCGGACGTTGCTGCATTACTGCTTCCATTTGTTGTAGTCTCTGCTCTTGCTTCTGTAACAGGTCTATGAAGCGGGCCTCCGATTGCTGCTGGGCTGCAAGGCTCTGTTGATGAGCTTGCTGCTGGGCTGCGAAGCTCTGTTGTTGAGCTGCAAGGCTCTTTTGCAAACCTGCATTTGTCTGCTGTTGATTGGCATTTGCTAGAGCCAGCTGTTTCAGTATCTCCTCCATGCTGGCTTAAAAAAAACTGCCACTGGTTCTCCACCAACTGTGGAGGGGTTAGCTCGGCAGCGGGTGTGTGTGATCCCCTGGATGGGCTCCCCACACAAAAACAGGCCCAGCAGACGGAGGTTGTGGTTTTCAAGATCAAAAAGGTGCGGTTTATTTCTCTATTTACAGTGACAAAAAAACACAGCAAAGCAAAAAGAAACATAAACAAAATAAACCCTGGTCAGCTTGACCTCTGACTAAACATGCAGGTTTCCTAACTAACAACTGGGATCAGCCTGGTGCTGTCCTAGTCCCTAAGTCCCTGGTTTAGTAAATGTCCAAACAAATAGCCACACAGGCTTTGTCTCACCGCACAGGGGTTCACTCTCCCTAGACAGTCCACACAGGTCTGGTTCCAGGCATGAGCAAACACCTAATGAAGCTGGGAGTTTTTATAGAGGCCTTAAACGAGCTGACAAGCTTCAGCTGGTCTCATCAACTCCCTGCCTGCACGACGCCCAGCACTCTCCCTAGAGGTATGAATCATCCATGAGCCCACTAGCCTCAGCTGGGCTTCATCAACTCTCTCCCTAGTTGTATAAGTCGGCATAAAGCCTGAATCTGGGAGAAATATACCTACCCCCCTGGATGCAACCAGGTGACTTTACCTTCCTGCTGTCACACAGGCAAATAATTTTTACGGTCAAAGTTTTCTCAAAGGCTCTTTAATAGCAGAAGCTGACATTTGTCATACTGTTAAATTACTTTACTCTACAATATTCATATAATGCTACTGAAGCATGACTCTGGCCCAGAGGCGTGCAAGGAACCCCCTGAGACAGGTTGGGCTAGCATTTCACCCTAGAACCGGCTCCATGGCTGAATATATTGGATGCAACAATTGGGCGCAAGTCACTTTAAGGTCACTAAAGATTTTATTCCACAAAGCAACTCACCGGGAGATAGGGGTAGTAAATTCAGAAACTCAGAGCTCTTTCGCAGACTCCATCTTTTAACGCTTTAGTACAGAGAGAGAACCCTAAAGCTGACACCAGTATTCTGTACTTTCAGACTTTTTCTGTTAAGCAGCCTCTGGGATCTTCCTCAATGAGCTACTTGTAGGCGGGCTGCTCTTTAGCATACACATGGCCAGCACATGCAGCTAAGCAGCCTTCCCAACAGACAGAGCTTCAGGCTATTTATTGGTTCCCACCATAAGTTTTTCTCTTGATCATGTGCATGAACGCAGGCCATAGGCCACACTCTCTCTCTCCTGGTTCCATTCCACTAAAGTGATACTAAAGGTTTGAGTATTATTTATTAAAAATAACAAACATGTCATACTTACATCCGCTGTGCAGTTTGTTTTGCACAGAGTGGCCCCAAACACTGTCTTCTGGGGTCCCCCGGCGGCTCTTACAGCTCCTCTCTACATCAGATAACCCCCTAGGAGAAGCACTCTCCTGGGGGATTACCTTGCGGGCATGTTCCCGCGTCCAGTATTAGGCATCCATAGCTGCCGACTGCAGGACTCGGCCCCACCCACCGGTGCCCATGTCATTGGATTTGATTGACAGCAGCGGGAGCCAATGGCTGCTATCAATCTATCCAATCAAGAGCCGAGAACCCTGGGCAGAGAGATGGCGCGTCCTCGCCGTGGGACATTCCAGGGCTCAGGTAAGTTAAACGGGGGGGCTGGGGGGCCAGTGACTGCCAGTAGTTTTTTCACCTTAATGCATAGAATGCATTAAGGTGTCTTACTCATGGTTCAGGGTAAGGCTCTCTAAGAGTCCCACTTAACACCTGGGGCCTATGTTACACAGGAGCCGAGTCACCTTGGGCATGTTATCCGAGAGGAGTCTCACCGCCAGGAGAGTGGTCCCTTAATTGAACTACCACCAGCTCCTTAGCCAACCAGCTTTGCACAAACACTCTACAGTAACTCGACTCCACTCTTATTTGAATTTACTCTTCTTGTACACACCATAGAGCAGTTATTTACAACGTCTCCAAGATACTCTACCCGGATGACACATTAAAGAAACAAGAAGTTCTTTTACTTTTAACTTTAATGAAAGGGTTAGTTCACCTTTACAGAATATTTGTAAAGGTGAACGAACACTGGACACCTTCCCCAGCCTCCTGGTCCCCGCTGTACTTACCTCCGGCGTTGCTGAGCTGTCAGCACCCCCATAGCTGCTCCAGTGGTCTTGGGACTTGAAATCCCTGCTCTTCTACTTCTTCTCCATCAGCGTTTCCAGGAGAGACCAGACTGATATTTGTTCCAGCAACCTACAGATCACAGTATTCTGCTCTTCAGAATAAGGTCAGAGCTTTCCTTTATTACTATCATTGCACATAGGCTTGACAAGAAAGAGACATTTTCGTGTTCAGGAATAAAAAGACTGTGTAGAGAACAAGGGACAGTTGTAGTACACGGACTCCAAAGTATTTTAAAGTGAAAGTCATTTTTACTGCCTGCACCTATTGCTATTGCATTTAAAGTGAAAGTCTTCTTAATATTCGTATTGATTGTTATAGCATTTAAAGTAAAAATGTCTGAGTCTAGTATTGCTATGCCACTGTTAGAGGATACAAAGATAGATAAGATAGAAGGTGAAGAGCAAGTGAACCTGTCTGAGGTAGAAGAGTCTGATGCAGCATTAGTCTTGCCCCAAACAGATGAACTAAGACGCTCAGAACATATCAAAAAACCGACCCTAAAGATGCTGGAAAATTTGGAGCAAGAAGCAGCATTGAAAGGAAAAAAGTTCACCAGAATGTATGATAAGTGGATATCTTACATTAAAGATGTTCGTAGAAAGCTAAAGCAAGAAAGTATAAAAGGAAACTTGAGTGATATGATAGAGACGTTAGAAGAATCTGAAGAAGAGCTTATGGCAGCATATGTCAACCTGCGGTCATCTACGACGCCTCCCCAGGATATTGTAAGGAACGTGGACACATGTACTGCAGTCACTAAAGGTTTAGTAAAGCTCATGAGAGAACTATCATCTGAAGCTAACTATGATGAAGTTAAGGCAAGAAAGAGAATGAACAAGCTTTTTATGAGAGACTATGCTAGGTCCTTAGGAGGAACCACAATCACAAGTAGGACTTCTTCCACTAGCAGAAGTGCCAGTAACATATCAGAGTCCTCAAGTACTTTAATAGCCAAAAGAAAGGAACTTGTTGAACAACTTGCTGTCAAGAGAGCAGAAATTGAGATGGAATCTGCAATCGAGGCGCAGCGTCTACGAGTAGCAGAAATGGAAAGGCTGAAGGAAGTCAAGATTATAGAAGCCAGACTAAGAGTACACGAAGAGGACATGAATAGTAATCATAAGTCCAAATCTGTACTAAGTGAAGATGCAGACTCCTATTTCTTTTCATACACCCAGGAGAATGGAAGGAAATCTCCAGTATGTAATGAAGAAAAAAGTCATTGCCCTTCCATCCCTGCTCAGAAAGACAAAAAGAGAGACTCACCCAATTCAGAACTAAGTGAGAAAATAAAACAGGATAATTCTGTTCCTAGATGTCACTGCAATGATCAGGAGAATGTTGTGACTACAGTCCCAGCAAGACTTCCCGTTCCAGAACCTACTGTATTTTCAGGAGACATACCGAAGTTCATAGAGTGGAAGGCAAGTTTTGAAATGATCATTGAGCATCATTGCTCCAGGCCAGTTGACAAGTTATTCTACCTTCAGAAATATGTTGGTGGAGAAGCGAAGAAAGCTCTTGAAGGTAACTTCTATAGAACAGACGAAGAAGCCTACAAGCCAGCTTGGGAAAAGTTAAATGCAAGATATGGTCATCCTTTCTTAGTACAAAAAACCTTTAGGGAGAAATTGAATAACTGGCCTAAAATAGGTCCTAAAGAACATTTCAAACTCCAAGAGTATGGTGACTTCCTGCAAGCATGCAGCAATGCCATCCCACATGTACGAGGACTAGAAGTACTGAACGACTATCTAGAAAACCACAGGATGCTAGCTAAGCTACCTGAAGAAGTGTCTTCTAGATGGAATCGCTATGTGACTGAACAGTTAGATCTAAGTAAGGATTTCCCAAGTTTTGAAAAGTTCTCTGAGTTCGTTAATAAGGAAGCATGAATAGTATGTAATCCAGTAACAGGATCTTACGCCTTAAAGTCCTTAGAAGAAAGGCCTGCAAGAGATATAAGACGTGCAAGAGCAACTAGCTTTGCAACCGACACAACAGAGAAAGGTATAGATACCTACGAGAGCAAGTTCAAAGTTACTACTGGGATCAGTAGAGAGACAGAACCGACAAATCCTCAGACTACTTTTAAGTGTATGTTCTGTGGAGAGAACCACTCTATACACAAGTGCCAATAATTGAAGGAGAAATCCCCAAATGAAAAGAAAAAGTTTGTACTTGTTAACCAACTGTGTTTTGGGTGCCTAAGGAAAGGCCATATACTAAGGAGTGTAAGAAAAGGGCCACATGCAGCGTTTGCAAAGGACGCCATCCTACACCACTACATGAAGAACGTCCAAAGAAGGATAAATCCTCAATACCTAAATATGCTGAGGAAGAAAAGAAAGCATCGGTATTCTCTTGCAGAGTGAGGGAAAGCAACGGCACATCAATGGTTGTACCAGTGTGCATTTCAAATCCTAAAAGGAAGAATAAGAAGGTATATGCCTATGCACTACTGGATGCCCAAAGCGATGTCACCTTCATTAATCAAGAAATCTGCAAGAAATTACAAGTGGCTACAGAACCAGTGAAGCTCAAACTCACCACAATGACAGGTAGAGACACATTAGTGAACAGTCATAGGGTCAAAGGATTGAGAGTTAGAGGACTTCATTCAAACCTCACATTAGATCTACCTCCAACTTATACGAAAGACGATATACCTCTAGATCGAGATCGCATACATACCTGTGAAACAGCCAATAAATGGGAGCACCTATCTGTCTTATCTCATGAAATGTCCCCGCTGAAGGAGTTTGGTGTTGGACTGTTGATAGGTTATGATTGTCCCGAAGCTTTGGTACCACGAAGGGTAATCGCAGGAGGAAAGGGTGAACCCTACGCTGTTCAAACTGATCTAGAATGGGGCGTTGTTGGAGGAAAACAGCAGATTGCAAACTCAAGACAGGTGACAGGATTGTGTCATAGAATATCTGTCCAAGAGTTACCAGCTGTAAGTTCAGCGGAAGCAATCAAGATCCTTGAATCTGACTTTGCAGCTCATGCTTCAAGAGGCCAGAATGTAACAAAATTGAAAAATTCAAACTGGTTCACCGATCAAGAGTTCCTTTGGGAAAAGGAAATCATACCCAGTGAAGGTTACACAGAATTGTCTATGGGTGATCCAGAAGTAAAAGTTGTACAAACATTGAGCACTGCCGCCAAGTGTCAAGATGACATACTTGAAAGACTAGCCAGATGTTCAAAATGGAATACAGTCATAAACGTAGTAGCTCGAATTCAACATTTGGCAAAGGGATTTAAAAAGAAGGAATCATTGAATGTAGCGGAAAGAATGAAGGCTGAAGAAACAGTCATAAGACTCATTCAACAGAGATTCTATAGTGAAGAGTTGAAGAGACTTAGTCAAGAACCTAAAAGGCTTCCCAACAACCACCCATTGTAGAAGCTTAATCTTGTTCTACAGGATGGTATACTGAAGGTGGGAGGGAGACTGGAAAATGCATCGTTACCCAGCAGAGTGAAGCATCCAGCAATTCTACCCAAAAATTCTACCTTCACAAGATTGATTATCGATCACTACCACAACAAATCCTTGCATCAAGGAAGAAGCTTTACCCAGCACTGTTTGAGAGAAGGTGGTTACTGGATAGTAAAAGGAAGCAAAGTTATAGCAAAGTATATAAATAAATGCGTAACCTGTAGAAAGGCACGTAGACCTAATGAAGAACAAAGAATGGCAGATTTACCGGCAGATAGTGTAAACCCATCACCACCATTTCTTTATAGTGGAATGGATTATTTCGGCCCATTCATCACCAAGCAAAACCGCAAGGAGTACAAGAGATATGGACTAATATTTACATGTCTAAGCTCCAGAGCAATTCATCTGGAAATGTTAGAAGATATGTCAACTGACACATTCATTAATGCCTTGAGATGTTTCATAGCCATTAGAGGTACTGTCAGAAAGCTTAGATCCGACCAAGGATCTAATTTTGTTGGAGCAAAGAATGAATTGAAGAAAGCTCTAAAAGAGATCGATAAAGAAAAGGTAACTGTGTATTTGTCAAAGAATCAATGTGATTTTCATATGAATGCTCCACATGCAAGCCACACAGGAGGAGTTTGGGAAAGACAAATCAGAACTGTAAGAAATGTGTTAAGTTCAGTGTTGAGAAAGAGCTCCGGAAGAATAGATGATGCTTCACTTAGGACCCTATTCTATGAGGTAATGTCTATTGTTAACAGTCGTCCACTTACAGTTGACAACATCAATGATCCAACAAGTTTGGAGCCTTTAACTCTCAACCATCTACTTCACCTTAAAGAGGTTGTAAAGGTACATGTTTTTTTCACTTTAATTAAGGTGAAAAAACATTTGACAATACCGCCCCCCGAGCCCCCGTTTTACTTACCTGGCCCCTCGAAAGTCCCGCGCTCGCTCCCGTCATCCTCCGAGTTCCTGAGCCTGGCCGTTGATTGGCTACTGTGGATGGATTGAAAGCAGGGCAGCCATTGGCTGGCGCTGCTGTCAATCACATCCAATGACGCGGCGCGCCGGGGGCGGAGCCGAGTGATACAGTCGGCGGTTATGGTCGCCGCTGTATCACGGGAGCGCGCCCGCAGTAACTCTCACCCATCTACTTCACCTTAAAGGTGTTGTAAAGGTACATGTTTTTTCACCTTAATGCATTCTATGCATTAAGGTGAAAAAACATTCGACAATACCGCCCCACCCCCCCGAGCCCCCGTTTTACTTACCTGGCCCCTCGAAAGTCCCACGCTCGCTCCCGTCATCCTCCGAGTTCCTGAGCGTGGCCGTTGATTGGCTACTGTGGATGGATTGAAAGCAGCGCAGCCATTGGCTGGCGCTGCTGTCAATCACATCCAATGATGCGCCGCGCCGGGGGGTGGAGCTTGCTCGCATTATGGTGTGGAGTCCTTGCGGGGAGGAGCCGAGACAGCCGCTGTGGGACCCCAGAAGACCAGGATCGGGGCCACTGTGTGCAAAACGAGCTGCAGAGTGGAGGTAAGTATAACATAATAAATATAAAACATAATAATATAAAAAAAAACGGGAACCTTTAGTGTTCCTTTAAGTCTGATTACATACAACCACCACCTGCCAAGTTTACCAAAGAGGATTTATATGCCAAAAAGAGATGGCGAATAGGGATGAGCTCGGTGTTTGAGTCGAACATACGTTCGACTCGAACATCGGCTGTTCTATCGTTCGACGAAGATCGAACTATTTGGGCCATTCGTGCCAAATTCGAGTGACGCGAACGGCCCACAATACACTGCGCCATCGCAGTGCAATCCCGGCGCTGTGATTGGCCAAGCATGCACTGTGACCCCGCATGCTTGGCCAATCACAGCGCCGGAAGCTAGGAGAGCCATAATTGGCCACAGGCAGGTTGCCTGTGGGCAAATATAGCTCAGGGGGTTTAGCACACGCCCCACACTATAAAAGGCCGCCAGCGCGGCGGCCTTGTGTAGTGTGTTCCGGCGCAGGGAAAGAGAAGGATAGGCAGGGACAGTGTCATTGTGCTATTCTTTGTGCTATTCTTGTGTTTAGGGAGAGAGAAGGATAGGCAGGGAGAGTGTCAGTGTCATATTCTTTGCTAAACCTTGTGTGCAGGGAGAGAGAAGGATAGGCAGGGGACAGTGTCAGTGTCATATTATTTGCTAAACCTTGTGTGCAGGGAGAGAGAAGAATAGGCAGGGAGAGTGTCAGTGTCATAGTCTTTGATAAACCTTGTGTGCAGGGAGAGAGAAGGATAGGCAGGGGACAGTGTCAGTGTCATTGTTGCTAAGCCTCCTGCACAGTATACACCTGAAGCTAGCCCGTATTGCTGTGTTTTCCTGGTGTGTTACACTAACAGGCATTTGCAGCACTTACAGTGGGCGGAGTGTGCTTCCTGCTAAATATACACCTGAAGCTAGCCCATATTGCTGTGTTTTCCTGGTGTGTTACACTAACAGGCATTTGCAGCACTTACAGCGGGCGGAGTGTGCCTTCTGCACATTATACACCTGAAGCTAGCCCGTATTGCTGTGTTTTCCTGGTATGTTACACCAACAGGCATTTGCAGCACTTACAGCGGGTGGAGTGTGCTTCCTGCTAAATATACACCTGAAGCTAGCCCGTATTGCTGTGTTTTCCTGGTGTGTTACACTAACAGGCATTTGCAGCACTTACAGCGGGCGGAGTGTGCTTCCTGCTAAATATACACTTGAAGCTAGCCCGTATTGCTGTGTTTTCCTGGTGTGTTACACTAACAGGCATTTGCAGCACTTACAGCGGGCGGAGTGTGCTTCCTGCTAAATATACACCTGAAGCTAGCCCGTATTGCTGTGTTTTCCTGGTGTGTTGCACTAACAGGCATTTGCAGCACTTACAGCGGGCGGAGTGTGCTTCCTGCTAAATATACACCTGAAGCTAGCCCGTATTGCTGTGTTTTCCTGGTGTGTTACACTAACAGGCATTTGCAGCACTTACAGCGGGCGGAGTGTGCCTTCTGCACATTATACACCTGAAGCTAGCCCTTATTGCTGGAGCTTTTTTTCTTTTGTGTTACACTAACAGGCATTTGCAGCACTTACAGCGGGCGGAGTGTGCTTCCTGCAAAATAAACACCTGAAGCTAGCCCTTATTGCTGTTTTTTCC